>ML777727.1:486718-520014 GCA_009831015.1 Picea engelmannii
TCACTCCTCCATCCTGCATTAGCACGGCCCCCAACCCTTGCTTCGAGGCATCTGTGCAGACCGTGAAATCCTTTTCCATATCCGACACTTTTAGAATTGGCGCACTAGTTAGTAACCTCTTAAGATCAATGAACACACTATCACACTCTTCTGTCCATTCATACTTGACCCCCTTACGCTGCAAGGTGGTGATGGGTTTCACTATTTTGGAGAATCCTTCCACAAATATCCAGTAATAACTTACTAGCCCCATGAAGCTTCTCACCTCATGGGCATTTTTCAGCACTGGCCACTCCATAATGGCCTTTACCTTTTCTGGGTCCACAGAGATTCCTTCGCCGGAAATGATATGACCTAAATAGTGGCTCTCTTTCTGGAAGAAGGAACACTTCAACAGCTTCCCATACAATTTGTTCTCTCTAAGGCAGGACAACACTATTCGCAAGTGTTCCTCATCTTCTCTTTCATTCTTGGAATAGATGAGGATGTCATCTAAAAAGACTTGTACAAAACGGTCTAAGTACTTATGGAATACGTTGTTCATGAGGATCATGAATATTGTTGGTGCATTGGTCAATCCAAAAGGTACGAAAACAAACTTTTAATGTCCAAACCAAGTTCGAAAGGCAGTTTTTGGGATATCACCTTCCTTAATCCTTAACTGATGATACCCTGATCGCAAATCAATCTTTGAGAATACCACTGCTCCTTTCATCTGATCGAAGAGTTCATCTATTCGCGACATCGGGTACCTATTCTTCACTGTAGCACGGTTCAAGTCCCTGTAGTCTATACACAGTCGTAAGGATCCATCCTTCTTCTTTACAAAAATTACCAGTGCGCCCCAAGGTGAGACACTAGGCCTTATTAGCCCTAAGTCCAGTAACTCTTTCAACTGCATTTGCAACTCACAAAGTTCTGGCGCTGTCATCCGATACAGAGTTTTGGAAATTGGCTCTGCACCAGGTTTTAGCTCAATAGTAAAATCAAGCTCCCTCTCAGGAGGTATCCCTGGTAACTTGTTCGGAAAAACATCCTGAAATTCTGACAATACTGGGTACTGATCCAATGAGGGTCCCATTCACTGCTTCCACTACATAAATTCGACACCCTTGTCTCAAGCATCGCTTAACCTTCATAGTGGATATAAAGTGTAACGACACTTTTCTCTGTACAGCCTAGATCTTTACTGGTCTTCCTTCATCATCGACACAAAGCACCCTCTTTGCGAAACAATCTACCAAAGCTTGATGAGATGCTAACCAGTCCATTCCAATGATTAGGTCATATGCCCCAAGAGCAATGACGTATACTTTCAACCTGGTAGTACACACTCCCAGGACTACTGTAGAATTATCAACACTAGGTCCTACCACTTGTTTTTCCCCTGAAGCCATCTCGACTTGTTTAAAGTCATTGTGCTCGTAGGCTGCCAACCCACTCTCTTCTAATACAGATGGTGAAATGAAACTATTTGTCGCATCAGAATCAAACAAAATCTTAACATTGATATGATTTAGCATACCTAATGAATCCACCACCGTGGATTGATGTTTGGCCTGGCGATTATTAACCGTTGCGTAAATCTGGTGGCTGCTACTTGATCTCCCCATCGGTGCCTTTCCTTCTCTATGCACGAACCCTGATTGTAACTCTGGACAGTCGCATTGGTAATGGGGTCCTCCACACCCCCAACAGGTAACACGAGATTGAACCTGTGCATTTTTATGTGACTGCCTATGAAATGAGTTCCTTCCCCTGGAACTCCTGCCCCTACTCATTGTTCCCTGAGATGGTCGTGGACCTGTCCGCACCGTTGGTGATGAACGAGATGTTGCACTCGCTGCCATTGAAATACCTGCAGCTACTGTCCTTGGCGCAACTCTGTTACCATATGGCGGTGGCCTTGAGCCCCCTCCCCTAGGAAATGTCCTCAGGGCCTTCCCTACGAATCCCGGGTGATGCGAAAATGTCGGTCTTGTACCCCCGGTCAAGTTCATATGTTCTTCCACATAATGTGCATTTTCCACTGCCTCTGCTACTGAAGATGGTTTCCACATCTGCACCATAGCTCTTATCTTAGGGTTCAATCCATAGACGAAGTGCTCTGCCTATCGTTGGTCATTGTCCATATACGAAACATATTTGATCAGTTCCATAAACCTGATCTCATATTCTTCTACAGTTCTGTTTCCCTGTACTAAGGCATGAAATGCCCCTACCCGTTGTTCCTCGTAGTATGCTGGTGGATATTTCCTTCGAAACCTCTCCTCGAAAAGTTCCCAAGATACTGTGTCTGGGGTAAGGTGCAGTTGTCTTTCCAAGTTTCCCCACCAGTTCAAGGCACTGTCACTTAACTGAAAAATGGCGATCTTTGCCTTTGAATTGGATGCATAGTCCCTTAAGGAAAAACACCTTGTCATGCCTTCCAACCATGCTTGCGCGCGTTCACTGGCGCGACCCCCGGAAAACTCTGGAAGTTTGATCTTCTGCAATTCCCATGTGATGTCTTCAAGTGGAGGTCCTCCCCCTGAATCCCTTGACGCTTCTGGATTACCCGTTCCAAACGGTGGGGGTTCCACTTCAGTCCCTGCCGATTGTCGCCCCTTTAAAGTCTCGTTGATGGCTTCCAATGAGCGTAGTATGAGGGCTAGTTCAGGCGATGGCGGTGGTGGCGCTGGTAGTGTTGGCGGTGCTTGCAACGACGCTCCCCTACCTCGATTCCCTCAAGTCCTAACCATCCTGTATGCTTTGACCTGCATCAACCAAAGTTGTCAGGGTGAGTTCCAGGATGTTTCAAATTGGTTCTACTCAAACTAGAAATAGGGTTAGGCGTAAGTTTTCTTTACTTGTCTATAAACAGACATTACTCCATTAGGGGATTGGCTAGGTTAGGGTTAGGATTAAGAATCTAAGCTTGATTTCTTCACCCCTACGAAAATAATTATTGGTTCCCTTACCCTGTAGCTACGTTAGCCTTGTGCTTCACTCGCCACTTCCTATGCTTACTCTGCTACTGCATATGTCGCCTCCTTCCCGCTTGTCCTAGTCTAAGCCCTTTTAACTTTTCGCATACAACTTGATTAAAGTGACTTCCGACCTTATGTTTATTAATTTACGTCGATATGCATACACCTATTGACAATGGGCACAATTAATGATCTTTTAATCTTATTTAACCTTAAACCCTGATCTGATGGCTATGCATTGAAGATGTTGGCATATTCTTAGTCATCCTCCAAAATCAATGGGTTATATTTATTGTTCATAACTTTCTTGCATTTATCAAGGCATCTGTTAGCATGTTTACCTTTTTTTTTTTAACATTTACCTAATCACATTAAAAAAATGTTGTAAGGTTATATAATTACCATGTTTAATGATTAAATAGGATTAAACCGCAACATCTAAATAATTATCCCCAACTTCCAGCCACGTTTTGACGTTCACCAGCGTTATGTACCTTTCGGCATTAGTGTTCTTCTTAAGACGCTTCACTTGGTGGGTGGTGTTGGGTATGACAATTAAAGTATTTACATGTGAAATTATTTGTAAAAGTCACATCATGTGGTGTGTTGGCAAGGCGGACTTTGTAAATACTTGACTAGGGGGAGGCCTGGGGTTCGATCCTCATGCACTCCATAAATTTTTCTTAGCCCTATATTATTAAATTATTTAAATTAAAACATATATATATATATATATATATATATTTATAATTTAAATTTACACTAGCTTATTAATACCTTTAAATAAATTATAAAACTAAAATTTAATCGAAATAAAAAAATGAAAATTTAATTATTCAAAAGGGCGTATTAATATTTTAAATAAACTATTAAACTAAACATTAATATATATAAGAAAATCCTTGGCATTCACTGGCAGCCTTTAAGGTCGGGCTTCTGGCATGAGGCCCATGTGCCCGACCTCCGACTCTCAATACCAAAACCTAAGCTCGCCTCTTTCCTCGGCTCAACATTCTATTTCTTTTGGCGTTCAACTTCGTTGCCTCCTTCGTTTTCTTAGTCTGCCAGGGCTGCTATTCTGGAGCTGAAATCACAAGGGTTTAGAAAGCAGGCCATGGCTACAGTGATCCTCATGCTTCTGGTAGATTACTTCTTAATCTTTTATCTCACAAATTTGCATCTTTTCCAAGTTAGCTTAATATTTTACCCGACCTTGCAAATTTTTCTAGATATTAAAAGTTCAAAGTTCAGAGCTCTCAATCTTCCCTTCTATGGGAAGAAATCACCGTCTAGAAGCACTTCAAAATTCCATCACTCGCTGTATATTGTTTCAGCGTTGTAAGTTTGTTGAGGTTTCAGAACAGATTAATGGCACAAGTGAATATGAAGGACATGCCACTCCTGGCTCTGTTCGATCAGGCACGCCAAATCCACTCGACAACAGCAGATTCGACCATGGATCAGGTAAATTCAAATATATGATGGTTTTGTCTCAACAATTTAAGCTACAGACATCACGTGGTTCCAAAATCCTAGTTATTTTTTCTTCCCAAACCCTAATTATGATTTCTTCTCTTAATTCTCTATCTCTCTGCTATGTAATGGCTTCTTAATTCATTAGAAACTTGATCGGTGGTGTTTATTAATACTGTTTGCAAGTCACCGACACTTTTAAATTGAATAGAAATCGTGTCCCTCAGGGTTTTAATTTGAAAGAAATTTCATTTAATATCCGGGAGGTAGTCACATCCAAGATTTGGGGCTCTGGATTTTTAACATCTAGCGGAGGAGCCCTGGCGCTGGCCGTTCTGTGTAATAAGGTGCTTTTTTTCGTGCGAGTGCCCATAACCATAGTTCTCACGCCCCCCATCACGAGGTTCCTTGCGAGGCGGAGACTAATCAAGGATAACATCAGGTAGAGTTTTGGTTTTGAAAAAAAAATGGTGACAAACGAACTCCTGGTAGACAGCTTAATACTCCGCCAACCTCAGCAATAAACCAGTACCTAATTTGCAATTTTGTTATATATTATAAATATATTTTGGCGCAAGAGTTATTGCATAGTTACATTGTGGAAATATGTCTTTTTTTTTTAGGCAGTAATAATTTTGTTCAACGATGTTTCCTTACTTTATGTTTTTACTCCTGCTAATTTTGAAATATTAGTTTTAATTGCATTTTTTTTTTTTTTGGTGAAATTGAAGTCTGCTGAATTTTATTATTAATTATATTTAATTATATTTTCCCTTTTCTAACCTTTCTAATTTCTGTTAGTAATTCCCTAAACAAGAAAATCACGACCCCACACTGTGTCTAGGCTTACATTTCTGATTTTCTTAGGCATGTTGCATGATAGAAAGGTCAATTGCCAGAACTTGTTTTTGTTGTATTATATGGTGTCTAATAAGTTCTTGAAGTGACTGGTACTTGTATTTTCAGAATATCAAGTATTATTCTTATGGTGTTCGTTTTGGTTGTTTCGTAAGCTAATTTTTAGAAGAGCTTTATGTTCGTAAGCTAATGTTTAGAATAGCTTTATGTTTAGAAAAGCTAATCAAGAAACAACTTCATTAATAGGGAAACACTCAGTTAATCACACATTTACATGATTTCAAAAAGCTTCATTTTACTTGTACTTTCTCTGTGGTTTATGTAAAAGCCAATCAAGAAGAAACCAAGTTTAAAAAGGAGTTTACAATCAGTCAATACCTTCACACAATATTCCATTTGAGTTGCTGATATATGGATTAGAAGTAACGTCAGAACAAAGCTCGCACTTGATGAATTGATTTTTTTTTTTTTCAACATTACAATCGAAGATCAACACTTGAATTTGTCTCATGGAAATTCCTAGGTTAAAATTCGTGTTAAAAATCGTATTGCATTTATTTCTATATATATATATATATTCCTTATTAAAATTTATGTGTTTTGTTTGCAGGTTAAGCGGAGGGAAATTTGAGCTTGGAGTTTTGGCCCTTTAGGCCCAGATTTCAAACAAAGGCTCTGATACCAAATGTAGGGGCCGAATAGATTTTACATCAATTTATTTCATAAACTAAGACAGTAATTTCATAACAGCATATTAATCTTCATAATAGTAACTTTCGTAACTTAAATTTTACAATGAATAATAAATTTTTCTAACATAATACAACAATGCATAATTTTAAATAAATACCCGAACCTGATGCTATTAACCCTCCATTTGTCCGCAGCTTGCCTCCTTGACCTCTGCTGCAAAACACTACCCAAAACCTAGTTCCTTCCTGCCAACTAGGTAACTTCCTAGCTCCAGGATATCATATGGATATCCTGGCCTCCGTGCCCAAAACCCCCAGCAACCCCAGTGCACTGATACAATCCCACTCCCAAAATTTCACTGCTCTCTGCAAATCCCAAAGCTCCCAAAATCCATCCCCCAACCTCCCATAGAATGACCTCCCATCCACCTCCTTCCCTTCCTTATCCCCCCTTCACCGACTTCCCCCACCTCCTTTACTCCCTACCTAACTCATTTATTACCTTCTTATCCTTTCCCGTTAATGCCCCTTATCCCTTTTATTTAATATCTTATCCCTTGTAGTTAATATGTTATCCCTTATTGGGTACGTAACTTAATTTAATAATATAATTTATTATCCTCCTTTTATTTATTTACCTTATTAATTAATGAGTTAATTAATACTTAAATTAATCATTGACAATCATGAATAACTAATTAATAATAATTAATTAGTTAATGTTATTTTAAGAAATGATTATGGTTTAGATAATCTTTTAGGACAGTTATATTATTAAATTAATTATAATTAATAATCATATACATATATTTAAGCAGGGTTGTTACAATCAACTTCTAGGAACATTGACTACATATGAAATGAGAATAGTTAAAGATAAACCCACCTCTAGAGAAGCATCATTCAAAGCTGACAAGAATGAGGATTCTGAGCTGGATGAGATTGAAGAAAAATTTGTGAAGAGACTCAAGAAGGGATCAGGCAAATACAAAGGTAAACTGCCTTTCAAATGCTTCAACTGTGGTAGGATAGGTCATTTTTCAAATAAATGTCCCCACAAAGGAAAGGACCAAACTCGTGATGATGAGGAGAAATACAAACACAAAAATTTCTTTAAAGAGAATAACTTTAAGAAGAAAAGTCTTTGCATAAACAATGATGATGATCCTTCAGATGATGAAGACAATGATTCGTCTATTGAAGATCAACTAAATGACTTCATACTTATGGCCAAAGAGGACTATGAAAATAACAACATAGGGAGTGATGTTAATGAAGAATAAGTTTTGGTTGACATGGAAGGAGAATTGATCAGTGCACTGGAAGAGATTGACAGACTGAGAATCAAGAACAGAAAGAAAAGACAATTGTTGATATAGTTCGAGAAAGAAAGTAAAGAACCTGATGAAGACCTTATCCTACTAAAAGTAGAATTGGAAGAGGCAAAGAAAATCGAAGATATTCTGAAATAGCAGCTATCAGAAAAGAAGGAAAGATGTGAAGCATTAGAACAAGAAGTAGTGAAAAAGAGGAAAGAAATGGAGAAGTTTCAAGCCTTGTATAATCAGAATCTGTCAAGTATCAAAGAATCAGAAGGATTGGCCACCATTCTGAATCAACAAAAGAATCCAAAGATGAAAACTGGCTTGGGTTATGAAGAGGAATGAAGCAGTGGTAATCCAGGAAATGAAGAACCCGTCAAGTTTGTCAAAAGTACAATCGATGACAATCACAAACCTGCAGAAACAAAGGAAGACAATCAGTTTCCCAAGTCGAGTAAGGTAAAAGATGCCAGATCTGAATCTGTAGAACAAAGAAGTAATGCGCTCACTACTGAACGACGTCATCATTCTGGAAGAAATCGATTTTCTCAAAGAAGACAACCATTTTCCAGGTACAAAGAATTTTTCTATGGCTATTGTTTCTACTGTGCTAACTTTGGTCACAAAGCTGTAAATTGTTCCTTAAGACTTAGACATGAGCAATTAAGATTTCAAAGGAATAAATACTTTCCACAACAAAGAATGATGCAGCCAAGTAACAAATCTTCACTGATTGCCAATTGCCAAATTAAGTCCAGGGACATGCAACTAAAGAGGTCAAGAAATAATCAACATTCAATGAGTAGACAACACTGCACCAATAAGTTTGATCTGTTGAACAATGAGATTGAATGCTACATATGTCATAACGATGGACACAAATCTATTGACTATCGTTTAAGGGAATATGAACCAGATTCAAAATCTCCTGCTGAAAATGTCAAGTTTTGGAAGAAGAAGGAAAGTGACAAGTGTGGATTAGTGTTGTCTGCTCAAAGAAAAATGAACCCTTGGTATATAGACAGTGGATTTTCCAAACACATGACAGGAGACAAAGGCAAATTTCTATCTCTAATTGAAAGCAAATCAGGAAACGTAACCTTTGGAAATGATGCTCTAGGGAAAATAAAGGGCAAAGGGATGGTGAGCTTAAGTAATGGAAAAGGAAAAGCCCAACATGTTCTACTTGTAGATTGGCTGAAACATAATCTTCTCAGTGTAAGTCAAATGTGTGATAGAGGATGTGAAGTGGTGTTCACATCCAAGGACTACAAGATAAAATCTATAACCTCAGGACAAGTGGTGGCCAAAGGCATAAGGACAGAAAATAATGTATATGTGCTGAAAGAAAATAGAAAAGAATGTCATCTAAGCATACATGATGAAAGCTAGTTATGGCATAGGGGACTTGGACATCTAAACTTTGACCACTTAATCAAACTCAAAAAAATTGAGGCAATAAAAGATCTTCCAGGGATATCAAAGACCCAAGATTCAATGTGTAAACCCTGCCAAATAGGGAAGCAAAACAGGACACAGTTTAAGTCCAAGAGTTTTACTTCAATAGAAAAACCACTCCAACTAGTTCATATGGATTTATGTGGACCATCAAGATAGGAAGGCATAGGGAAAGAAAACTACTTCATGTTGATTATTGATGATTGCTCCAGACTTACTTGGGTTGCCTTCCTCAAAGAAAAAACTGAAGCATTTGAGAAGTTTAAAATATCTAAGGCTTTAATTGAGACTCAAACAGAGAAGAGGTTAAAGGTAGTAAGATCAGACCAGGGAGGAGAGTTTATGACAAGAGACTTCAATAAATTTTGCGATGAGCATGGGATCAAGAGAGAATACACAATCCCAAGTACTCCACAACAAAATGGAGTAGTTGAGAGGCAAAATAGAATAGTGCAGGAAATGGCCAGGTCAATGATGAATGAGAAGAACATTGGTGAAACCTATTGGGTAGAAGCAATACACACAACAGTCCATGTTCTTAACAAATCCCACCTCATACCACAAAGTGAAAAGACACCTTATGAACTATGGTTTGTAAGACCTACTTCAATTAAACACTTCAAAGTCTTTGGGAGTAAATGCTATATAAAGAATAATGATGAAAACCTTGGAAAATATGATGACAGGGTTGATGAAGGTATCTTCTTAGGGTATGCTACAAATAGTAAAGGATACAGATTCTATAATAAGAGGCTTCATAAAATGGTTGAATGTATTGATGTAAAAGTTGATGAAGGAATCCCAACAAGAGAGATGTACAGAAATGAGTCTTCTACAGAAGACACAGCTGAAGTTGAAGATAAATAGGTCCAAGAATTAGAAAATGAAGAATCTGAATCAGATGAAGACTCAGACACTCATACAAACTCAAATCAGCAGTCAACTTCAAATTCCTCCTCCAGAATCATTCAAAAGAATCATCCTACAAGTCAGATAATTGGAGAAAAATACAAAGGTGTACAAACTAGGAGAAATCTAATCAAAACCACCGAACAGTCTCATATAGCTTTCATATCCATGCTGGAACCTAAGAACTTCAATGAAGCTAGCAAAGATGATCACTGGGTTAAAGCAATGAATGATGAACTTGATCAGATTGAGAAAAACAATACATGGGAGATGGTTCAAAGACCTAAAGGTAAAAACGTCATTGGCTCCAAATGGATCTTTAAGAATAAGTTGAATGAGTAAGGACAAGTTATCAGGAACAAAGAAAGGTTAGTCTGAAAAGGATATGCTCAGATAGAAGGATTGGATTTTGGTGAAACAATTGTGCCCGTAGCAAGATTAGAAGCTATCAAAATGTTTCTTGCCTATGCTTGTCATAAAAGATTTAAAGTATACCAAATGGATGTCAAGTCAACCTTTCTAAATGGAGATTTAAGTGACGAAGTCTATATGGAACAACCAGATGGTTTCAAACTGTCTGATAACCCTGACTTAGTATGCAAGTTGAAGAAAGCTTTATATGGTTTAAAACGAGCCCCTCGAGCCTGGTATCACGGACTGGATACGTATCTCAAAGACAAAGGATTCAAGAGAGGTGCAACTGACAGCAATTTGTATATTAAAACAGAGGATAATGATTTTCTCATCGTATTGGTCTATGTAGATGACATCATCTTTGGATGTAATAAGAATTCATTGGTACAATGGTTTGCTTATGCCATGGAGTCTGAATTTGAAATGTCTATGATAGGAGAACTGCCATTTTTTCTTAATCTGCAAATTACTCAGAGGTCCGAAGGGATGTTCATTTCTCAAGAAAAATATCTAAGAGAAATGCTAAAAAGGTTTCAAATGGAAGATTCTAAACCTGTGGGTACACCTATGGTTACTGGATGCAAATTAAGAAAGGATGATGACTCACCTAATGTTGATCAAAGCTCATATAGATCAATGATTGGCAGCCTGTTGTACATCACAGCATCTGGCCCAGACATAATCCATGCTGTAGGAATGGTAGGAAGATATCAGGCTACACCTAAACAGAGTCATTTGCAAGCTGTCAAAAGGATATTCAGGTATTCAAAAGAAACAATGACTTATAGTTTGTGGTATCCCAGAAATCAAAATCTTCAGTTGACTGCTTATTCAGATGCATATTGGGCAAACTGTGTTGATGAGAGAAAAAACACCAGTGGAGGAGCATTCTTCCTGGATGACTCCTTAGTAGCCTGGCTTAGTAAAAATAAAGTTCCCATTTATTTATCAACCACAGAGGCAGAGTACATTGTTGTTGCTACCTGTTGCACTCAGGTATTATGGATGATTCATACACTTGCAGACTTTGAGGTAAAATACACTACACCGATCCCAATTCATTGTGATAACACTAGTGCCATCAGTGTGTCTAAAAATCTTGTATTCCACTCCAAGACCAAGCATATTCCCATAAAATATCATTTTTTGGGAGAGCAGGTCACCAATCAGATTGTTCAGGTCAATTACATTCCCACTACAGAACAAATTGCAGACATCTTTACTAAACCCCTAGCCAAGACACCATTTGAATATCTCAGACAGAAGATGGGTGTCATCCCGTCTCACATCTAAGAGAGTCCATCCTGTTAGGGGGAGTCCTGTATTGGTTGTATATCTGATACCTCCTAAAATTAATGCAACAACTCAGGGGGAGCATGTTCTCTTTGACATTGATGTCAAAGGGGGAGAAAAGAATTCAGGTGCCTTAGTTTCCATCAATGCCAAAGGGGGAGATTATTGGTAAATGTTTAGCAGGCAGCATATGCTTGTCATTGATGGCAAGTACAATAGTGAAGATGGCAATGAGTACAAGAAGAAGTATCAAAATTACTTTAGGAAGATGTTGTAGAGCAAGCTCAATAAGTTCAGAAGAGATAGTGTAGAGGATTGTTGGTAGGTTTAACAGGAAAAGTGAGATTTCCATTGATGGCAGGATCAGAGTGTGCATTGATAGCAAGAACAGTGATGGAAAATATCAGCATGATCAACAGCGCAGTGATAATGGAAGAGGAGGAGCATCAGTGATCGTTGGATCCCATCCCAAATCCCAATGACCATTAGATATGAATTCAAATAAGAAGAATGCACAGAAGAGGAGGACAGATATTAGGCGTCAGATCTGAGCATAAGATCCGACCATCGTTGGATCAGGGAGAACCTGGACACTCATTAAAGAGCAAGAGGAGGTGAAATGAAAAATGTCGAAATATGTTGGTCTGACTACATTTCAAAGTTTTGTAGATCAAGACTTGAAGGCTTGAGACCCTTCATCATAAGAAGGCAAAATAGCGAAGTGGAGAAATCGCAAAATGGCAAAACAATCCAAGCCATCAGATCAAGGTGTGATTTGGATCGTTGATCTGAGCTCCATCTCGGAGTCTCGCCTATCACGAATTTGAGTGATGAGAACCTCCATCTAAGGAACAACGAGATACGAGATCATGAAAAGATCAGAACCGTCGGATCACCAAGAATGTGGACCGTTGATCTGAGCTCCATCTCAAAGTCTCGCCTATCACGACTTTGAGCGATGATAACCTCCATCTAAGGAACAACGAGATACGAGATCACAAAATGATTAGAAATGTCGGATCACCAAGACCGTGGACCATTGATCTAAGCTCCATATCGGAGTCTCTCCTATCGCGACTTTGAGCGACGAGAACCTCCATCTAAGGAACAATGAGATACGAGATCACGAAAAGATCAGAACCATCGGATCACCAAGAATGTGGACCATTGATCTGAGCTCCATCTCAGAGCTTCCCCTATCGTGACTTGGAGTGACAATAACCTCCATCACAGGAATCGCGAGATGTGAATTCACGATAAGATCTGGACCATCAATTCACCAAGAACGTGGACCGTCGATCTGAGCTCCATCTCGAAGCTTCGCCTATCACGACTTGGAGTGACAAGAACCTCCATCACTGGAATAGCGAGATGCGATATCGCAAAAAATATTTGGACCATTGTTTCATATAGATCGTGGATTGTCGATCAAGGTTGATGAACATCATGAAGTTCGTAGCGCCTTTTAGCACAACTTGTGGTCACTGCATGTGGTCACGTGGAGGAAGCACCTAGTGCAGATGAACTCCACCTCAGAATTTTGTGGATCACGACTTGGAGAGTCGAGATGCCGCACCTCTAGATTCACGAAATGAGAAATCACGAAAGAGATTTATGGATAAGCGCATGGTCACATCCATTGGGCACATCGATGGAATATGGAGGAAGAAGCTAGAGGTGATAAGCTTCACCACACAAAATGCTGAAATTTCAAATTGTGAAATGGCGAAATAAGCACGAGACTCATCATTTAATCCAATGGTGCAGGTGAAGTTGAACAAGATTGGAGGGCTATTGTTGCACGAAACAGTGAAACTACTAGAAACCAGTGATGAGTTCTACCAGAGGACTCGAAGACACTTCGAGGTGATTGACAGAGGAGGTGAAGAGTCTCAAAGGATCAGCCAGTAGAACAAAGATTATTCATGGAGGCGATTGACAGCTGGATATGCGTTGGAGCTTGTAACTGAAACAGAAAGGATAAGCTCGACTATGCTAGAGAAGACGAGGAGTCTCAACTACCAGAGAGGCTAAGGAATCTCAGCAGAACACCCAGTGATGATGGACACGTGGTGGGAACCACCAGAGAAGCTAAAGAGTTGCAATGATTAGGCAGAGCACTCGAGAGGTGGAGGATATCCGTGCGGTGTGAGGATACAGAGGATAGTGTGTATTACATGCATAAGGTGCACAGAAGCTATAAGTACACGGTACAGAGAAGATATGTGGTTGATGTTGTTGTTGGAGTTGTTATGGTCGCTGTTGTTGAAGGTGATTCATGCGTGAAGAAGGAGGAGAGTGCAGCAGCTAAATTGAACAAAAGAGGAGGTGTGTAGGAAGGTAGTGAGGTGGACAGAGCAATGAAATGCAGCAGAATAATGATGAGTCTGGTAAGCCATTGTTGAACATTACATCACTGTAATAAGTTTCAGTAGCAAAGATTTATAAAACAGGGTGGTAGGGAGGTGCTAGGGAGGACTTTTGTGCTCAGAGGTTCAAGTGGGTGCTTGAACACAGGGAATTGTACTTCCTTCTAGTTGGTGCTAGAGAAACCAGCGATTTGGTGGTTCCTTCTAGTTGGTGCTAGAGAAACTAGGGATTTGGTGCTTCCTTCTAGTGGGTGCTAGAGAAAACAAAGAGTTGGTGCTCTCAGCAAGTTGCAGCTTGCAAAACAGAGGTTGTAGCCTCACAATGAGTTGGTGTTGATATGTATGATAATGTAAAGAATGTAGATAATACTTATCATATAAATAAGAAGAGGTTTTTACCCTGTATGGGTTTCCTCGGGAAATATCTATCTCTGTGTTTCTCATATATGTGACTAATGTTGAATGTGTCATTGATTATATCCCTGCATTATTGTGATCATCATTGAGTGCCTTGTAAAGTTTTTAAAAGAAGAATAATTGTTTAAGCACGGTAACAACTGATTCACCCCCCCCCCCGCTCAGTTGTTCAACAACCTATACTTCCAAATTACATTGGTTCCAGTAGTAGTTTCACCATTGAATAGGCATGAATATGGGAAAGCAATACGACTGGTAACATGTAATGGAAGCTTATTAGAGAAACACGGCAATCACCTTTCCCATATTCATTGATGTCATTGCCTCAATAATATTGGTATAATACAAGTAATAAGTTAGTTAGTCTTAATCGTCATACTGTATCTTCCTAAGAATGATGCCACTCTAATCATACAGAAGCTTCATAGTGAGTTCTATAACTTGTAGATACGAGTTATGCTTTGAGTGCCATATCACGTAGTTTCCATAACAAGAGCTTAGTATGATTTCGGGCATTGTGTTGTTTAGTGATGTTTGTTATAGGATAAGAATAGAAAGAATAATGGTGTGAGGAGGCTTCCTAGAGTAGTGTGCCCTTGGTCAAAGTCATAGGAAAATTGTAATTAGAATTAGGGAAAAATAGAAATAAATAATGCCTTTTTATTTTTCTGTTCACAAGATTAGCATATATGAGAAAAGAAATAAACAGATCTAAATTAAATTCTGAGTATAAACAAAATTTTCGAGTGAAAAGAAAAACCTCAAGATTACCTCCTAATCTAAGAAATATGTACCTGTCACATGTGTGGATGAAAACCTTTATAATATGCTCAGAAATAGTTTTAGGTTCATGGATCAAACCTATAAGGTTTGATCTCTATCATAAGGACTTAGGAACAATTTTGCCAACGTATAGACCATCACAAGACAACTGCATCAAACAAAACTCAAATCTAAAAAGATAGTCCAAAAAGGAGGCCACACCATCATCAAGAGAGAACAATTGAGGTAGCCGCAGCAAATAGGAGAGTGAGGAGTGAGTGAGTGTGAGTGTAATCAAATGCTAGAGGGTAGGGTCTTATTTATAGTTAGGGAGAGGGGTTAGGGAAATTTAAAATTATAATTAAATATTGACATTTAATTAATACAAATATTAATTAAAATGTCAATTAATATTAATATTAATTATAAAAACCCTAAACACATATAAAACCCCAATCACATAAATAAAACCTCAATCACATAAAACAACAAGGGGGTACCTTTTAAGACAAAGTCAAGGGGGGGTCCATAATGGAAAAACATGTCCACATGAGTCTCATAATGACCTCTAAACTTTACCATCACTGCATAAGGGGGTTCATCAATAATGTGGTCATTTCCATCTTCATAGGCACTCCTAGGTTTCATGAACCATCCCATGAAAGAGGAAGAGGATCACACATCGAAACATCTTGGTATCACACCAAGATCTACCTAGTCAAAGACCAGGCTTCCCCAGAACACATCTAGGGTCTTATCCACCAAGGTATAAGACCAAGGATCAACCCATGTATTAAGCAAGGGTTCCCTGGAACACAGCCAGGGGCCCTAGAACACATCTGTAACACCCCGTTTCCCCTAGTCTGTAAAAATAACTATACTGGCCAAGAATTATGGAAAACTCAAAGATTGTGAATGTTTGATTTAACGGACCTTAGTATAAAAGGTTTGAGGAATCTAAATGATGTATGAATATATGTTGCATGACAACTGAGACGGGGTTGTGCTGAAAAGAGACCACGATGGCTGATGAGAGGTGGTGGAAGGGGCTGAGAGTGGTTGCATTAACTTCCACCAAACCAAAACTGTACTGGTTTGTATGTGCTCGGGAAAACCAAAGCTCACTCTCAAACCCCGAGATGAATTACCCACCCGAATGGTAGGTGGGGAGGCTCCTCAAGAGTAAATGAAGGGATGGGGTGAACCACCCATCTGTAGAATTTCTCAGACCTGACCATCGGACATGGAATTTCATGCCACACACAACCTCATAGAAGGAAAGAAGTGTGGAAGGGGGGAGAGAGAAGATCATACAGACACACACAAACATGTGACAGGAATTGCGGAAGGAGAACCAGAGGAACTTCGGGAAATACAGTGAGTCATGAGCAAAGGAGAAGGAGAGTAAACTTCGTCCTGGACTTCCAACGAGCGGGAAGTAAGAGACTGAGTCTCAAAGCATCATGGTCTAGCTCAGGGGTGGCTAGTGGTAGATCCATTTGGAGTCATTGAGCCTATGGTTAGGTGGAAATGAGCACCCCTCTCAGCATTTGCATTACCCCTGGTGTTTTCTGATAAGTATTTATGTCTTGTATTTAAAATTGAAGGTTCCTTAAATGCATGTTCATGGTTGTACACTCATGAATGGTTTCTGTATAGAAGTGTTTTCATGGTGTGTTTGATTGGAAAAGGCAGATGAATGCTTATACTTGTATGGCCATATTCGGTTCATTTATATATATATATACATTGAACAAGTTCGGATTCTGAGTCTGTTCTCGGGAGATCTATCCAATTTACTTGACTCACACGATGTCTTGGTTGGATTTCCCCAAAGGCACCTCCTTCTAGGAAGGTTCCCTCACTATTCCAGAGCTAGAGTGAGTTCCTTGAAAGGACTACTATTTAAGTAAATATCTAAGCTTACCTCACCCCTGTCACAGAGTTCATAGCTCGATAAGTTAAGAAGGCCTTTCACTCATGTCCCCAAGCCTAGTGATAATTAAACAAGAATCCGTTGAAGGATTTTATGACCTAAGTCTGGAGACCTTGCACCAGCAAGAATGGTTCCCTCAGAGTTTGGTGTTTCGGTGTTTCGACACCTGGGAAATCCAAGGGTAAATTCCCTTGTACTCGCCAATTGCGAAATCCCAAAGTATAAAAGCCCGAAAAGGTCTAGCGTGGATAAGTCTTGGTGTTTTGGTGTTTCAGCAATCGAGAAACCCAAGGGTTAGTTTCCTTGTACTCGCCAGTCCCGAAATTCTGACTTGCAAAACCCTGGAATAGTGTACCATGATTAGAGTCTTGATGTTTCGGTGTTTCGACACCCGAGATACCTAAGGGTAAGTTCTCTTGTAATTGCCAATCCTGAAATCCTGACTTGCGAGGCCCCGAAATGTCAATAGCGTGTATGAGATATGGTGTTTCGGTGTTTCGGCACCAGGGATATCTAGAGGCAAGTCTCTTGTACTCGCCAGTCCTAAAATCCTGACTTACGAGACCCCGAAATGATAATAGCGCATATGAGATATGGTGTTTCGGAACCCGGGATATCTAAAGGAAAGTATCTTGTACTCACTAGTCCTAAAATCCTGACTTGTGAAACCTCGAAATGGCATAGCATGTCTAGAGTTTGGATGTTTTGGTTTTTTGGCACACGGGAAACCCAAGGGTTAGTTTCCTTGTACTCGACAGTTGCGAAATCCCAATATGAGAAACCCTGAAATGGTATAGCGTGGCTAGATTTTGGTGTTTCGGAGTTTCAGCTCCTGGGAAACTCAGATGCAAGACCTCTTGTCATCGCACATCGCAAAACCTGACTTGCGAAACCCCGAAACGAGCTTAGCATATATATATGAACTTTGGAGTTTCGTCTCCCAGGGAACTCAGATGCGAGACCTCTTGTCATCGTACATCGTGAAATCCAGACTTGTGAAACCCCAAAATGAGCTTAGCGTATATATATGAACTTCGGAATTTCATCTCCCGGGGAACTCAGATGTGAGACCTCTCGTCATCGCACATCGCGAAATCCCAACTTGCGAAACCCCTAAATAGGCTTAGAATATATAGATGAACTTCAGAGTTTCGTCTCCCAAGAAACTCAAATGCAATACCTCTTTTCATCGCACATCGTGAAATCCCGACTTGTGAAACCCCGAAACGAGCTTAGCGTATATATATGAACTTCAGAGTTTCGGCTCCCCGCAAACCCAGATGAGAGACCTCTTTTCATTGCACATCGTGAAATCTTGAATTGCGAAACCCTGAAGTGAGTTTAGAGGATATATGAGCTTTGGAGTTTTGTCTCATGGGTATCCTAGATGTGAGGCCCCTCGTCCTCGCATATCATGAAATATTGACTTGCGAAACCCCAAAAGGAACTTAGTAGATATGTGGGTTTTGGTGTTGCAACACCCGAAAATCCGAAGGGTATGAATCCCCATCTTCATACATCGTGAAATCCCAGTACGTGAAGTTTCAGTGAGTGAAATCCCGAAGCTACTTGGTGTAAATAGGATTTCGGGTTTCGGGGTTTGAAGAGTCGAAGAATTCGACTCCCTTGCATTTCGAACTCTCAGTTTCTGAAGTCCCAAAATGTGAAAGGTGCCTATTGGCTCAACTCAGGGTCACAATCGATGGACACATGGAAGTAAATCCTACAGTTGATTTGTGAATTACACACGATGGATTTTCAACGAAAGAACTAGTGAATTGGTTTGGTGAAGGTCCCGATTGAAAGACCTAGCCTACGCTAGAACCTCGTAGGAATTTGGGAACTCTGTCCCTCGATAATGAAGGAGAATGAAAAAGGAAAAAAAACTTATTTCTCGTAGTGGGTGTGTTACAAATTGGTATCAGATCATGGTTACAACACTTGGCCTGCTTGGGCTCGTGAATGGGTTGCACAAAGACTCCATTCGAAGCACTCTTAATAGGAGTAACCCTCTATCTTAACCCCCCCTTAATCAAAAGTGGAAGTTAAGAATGAAAAAAACCTGTTGTGTGTATACATGTGAAAAATATGAATATTGCACGGATTATGAATATATATATATATATAAATATTGACTAACAACAAACATTTTTCTTTGGCATAAAAGCGGACGATCAACCGTGTTAAAATTTCATACGTATAGAATGGTGACTCACCATGAAGTGGGGGAGGGCTCCCACAATAGAGACGAAGAGTCTGATGAAAGAAAGGTGGTAGGGACCCCTCCAGAACTAGCTGATACTGTGAGGAGCCTCATGGTCAAATTACAGAGCTGCAAGGCTGACAACGAAAGGATGATAAAAGAGAAAGAGAAGCAAACGAAAATTAATGCAGTTTTACTGCAGAGCTTATCCGACATACAAAGGAAATTTCAACATGAACCTGAGACACAGAAACGTGGTCATGTCAGTGGCCACACTGAGAGGATCACCTTGAGAAAGGTCCTCCCTAGAGATAAGGGACAAGCGTTAGACGATTCTTCTAGAAAGGAAGCTAGCGACTCGGAGGGATCTTCTAGCAGTAGAACTAGTTCTCATTCCCGAAGAAAATGAAAGAAGAAGAAACTTTCCAAGAGTCATAATCTCGAAGAGTTCAAGAAGGCCAAACCACCCTCCTTTGATGGTGAAATAAAGAAGGGAGAGGAAGCAGAGGCCTGGCTTCTTGGACTAAAGAAGTATTTCAGAGTCCATGACTTCTCAGAAAACTTGAAGGCCCGAGTAGCCACCTTCAACTTGAATGGAAATGCTTCCATTTGGTGGGAAGACCTTAAGAATGTAAAAGGGATTCATGAAGAAGACCTATCTTGGGAACGGTTTGAGAAATACTTTAGGAATAAGTATCTGTTGAAAAAATATTTCGACGAAAAGACTAAAGAATTCTATGAACTTAAGCTGGGGCAACTCACCATAGAGGAATATGTCAACAAATTCCTCGAGTTTCTAAGGTATGTACCCTACATAAAAGAAGAAAAGGAAAAGGTGCAATGATTCATCAGTGGACTACCTAAGGACTATCATAACAGGATTGAATTTGATGAACCAAAGACCCTAGAAGATACTATCTGAAAGGCAAGATATTGTTATGAACAGCTTGGGCATCGGATGGGACCTCGCGAAGGCTGGAAGCAGAAGAATAGTTTTGGATTCCAGAAAAGGGGGTTTAAATCCCCAAGATTTAAAGACTATAAAAAGAACTCAAGGATGAGCTTCCCAGCCCAAAGTGTACACCAGCAGAACTTTCCCTCCTTGAGCGGAAATAAAATTTCTAGATCTAATCTAGTAAAGGATGATAACCCAAAGAGAGAACCTTTGAAATGTTGGGGTTGTGGAGAAGAACATCTATTGAGGGACTGCCCGCACTGACAACAGAACAACCGAAGAATTTACAATGTTCAAGAAGATGCCACCATCAATGACATGGCCAGGAGTGTCCCGCAAATTTATGCAGCCTTGGATAATAACCAAGCCAACGACCAAGCTTCAGTGATGGAAATCGAAGGTATGATCACCAACCATCTAGTGTCTATTCTGATTGACCCTGGTTCAAATTTGAGTTATATAGCCCCTAAGGCTATTGATAAATGTAAACTATAGCCACATAAAAATGCCAAGCCATGGTTGGTACAGTTAACCACTTGCACCAAAAGAAGGGTAGCAAAGGTCATACCAGCCTGCCAATTAATTATGGGTGAATTCCCCACCCAAGCAACCCTTAACATATTACCCCTGGGATCATATGATCTGTTGATTGGTATGGATTGGCTATCCACCCACAAAGCCAAACTGGACTGTTACCATAAAACCTTGAAATGTGTAAGTGAAGAAGGATGGAGAATAACCCTTCAAGGGATCCAAAAACCTGTCTCGGTGAGACAAATATTAGCTCTTCAAATGAGAAAGTATTGCAGAAAAGGATGTCCACTATATGCAATACAGGTGTTGAAAACAATTGAAGGTGACAAACCAAGCCTCAAAGACCACCCCACACTGAGAGAATACCGAGACGTATTTCCGAAAGAGGTATTGGGCCTACCTCCAACAAGGGACATTGACTTCTCAATAGAACTTGCACCAAGAGCAGTGCCAGTGTCTAGGACACCCTATAGGATGAGCACACCTAAGCTAGTTGAACTTAAATTACAACTGAAAGAAATGATGGACAAAGGCTATATCTATCCCAACGTGTCTCCATGGGGAGGACCAGTCCTATTTTTTAAAAAGAAATATGGTACCCTCTGACTGTGTATAGATTATAGACAACTCAATAAGGTAACCATAAATAACAAGTACCCCTTACCCAGGATCGATGACTTATTCAATCGATTGGGAGGCACCTCTATCTTCTCAAAAATTGACTTGAGATATGGATACCATCAAGTCCGAATCAAGGGTGAAGACATCCATAAAACTACCTTCAGGATGAGATATGGTCACTATGAGTCTATGGTAGTACCATTCGGATTGACCAATGCCCCTGCCACTTTTATGTGCTTGATGAACAATGTGCTCACTAAATTCCTAGACAAATTTGTACTAGTTTTTATTGACGACATATTAATTTACTCCAAGAATAGAGAGGAACATGAGGAACACCTTAGGCTTGTGCTTCAAGTGCTAAGAGAACATCATCTCTATGCCAAATTTAGCAAGAGTGACTTTTTCCATAAGCAAATACATTACTTAGGCCATGTCCTATCTAAAGAAGGGGTAGTAGTAGACCCTGATAAGATCAGGTCTATCATGGAATGGCCTACCCCGAAGGAATTTTTGGATATCAGATCCTTTATGGGCTTGGCAGGATACTATAGGAGATTTATAAAAGGATTCTCTAGGATTGGGTGTCCAATCACTACCCTCCATAAGAAGGGGACAAAATTCACGTGGACACAAAAATGTGAAGAAATATTTCAAACCCTGAAACATTTACTAACCCACGCACCCGTGCTAAAGATCATTGATTCCGAAGCTGACTTCCTTGTGTGCATAGATTCCTGTAAGGAAGGTCTCAGAGGAGTCCTTATGAAAGGAGGAAGTGTGGTCTGCTATGAATCCCGAAAATTGAATGAGCACGAAGTCAACTATGTGACCCATGATCTAGAGCTAGCCGCCATAGTACACGCCTTGAAAATATGGAGGCATTACCTCCTGGGAAGAAAATTTGTACTTATGACAGACCACTGTGGATTGCGATATCTATTTGACCAACCAAATCTCAATTCCAAACAAGCTAGGTGGATGGCCCTCCTTAGCAAGTTTGATTTTGAAATCAAACATATTAAGGGAAAGGAAAATAGGGTGGTCGATGCCCTCAGTAGAAGCATGAAATCAATTCACCTAGCAACGGTAACCACTTACGAGACAGATGTCAAGGAAAGAGTTAGAAATGCAAAAGAGATAGACAAATTCTTCCTGACTGTGACCTCATACCTACAGCAAGAACCCATAGGGATAAAGTATGGAGGCTACCAGATGATGGAAGGAGGTCTTCTCACTTACAGAAATAGATTGTATATCCCAGATTGTGATGACTTGAAGAGGTTCATAATGGATGAACTGCACAAAATACCCTATACTATCCATCCATGATACCAGAAGATGATCACGGCCACCAGGAAACAATTCTATTGGCCTGGATTGAAGAAAAACATAGCTGAGTACTTAGACAAATGCATAAAATGCCAACAGGTAAAAGCAGAACACTGAAACCCAGCAAGATTATTACAACCTCTACCAATCCTGGAATGGAAATGGGAAACCATCTCCATGGATTTCATCACCAGACTACCAACCTCGACCAAACAGAATGACGCCATCATGGTAGTGGTGGATAAATTGAGCAAGTCCGCTCATTTTATCCCCGTCAAGTCAACTTGTAAGGTAATAGACATCGCCAACATATTCATGAAGGAGATATTTAGACTACATGGTATGTCGAAGGACTATGGAAAACTATAAAAATAACTATACTAGCCAAGAACTATGGCAAACTCAAAGATTGTGAATGTTTGATTTAACGGACCTTAGTATAAAAGGTTTGAGGAATTTAAATGATGTATGAATATATGTTGCATGACTACTGAGAGGGGGATGTGCTGAAAAGAGACTACGATGGCTGATGAGAGGTGGTGGAAGGGGTCGTGAGTGGCTGCATTAACTTCCACCGAACCAAAACCATACCGGTTTGTACGTTCTCGGGAAAACCATAGCTCACTCTTAGACCTCGAGATGAATTACTGACCTGGATGGTAGGTGGGGAGGCTCCTCAAGAGTAAATGAGGAGATGGGGCGAACCGCCCATCCATAGAATCTCTCAGACCTAAACATCAGACAGAGAATTTAGTTCCACATGCAACCTTGTAGGAGGAAAGAAGTGTGGAAGGGGGGAGAGAGAAGAGCATACAGACACACACACACACATGACAGGAATCGTGGAAGGAGAACCAGAGGAACTCCGAAAAATACAGTGAGTCATGAGCAAAGGAGAAGGAGATTAACCTTCGTCCTGGACTTCCGATGAGCGGGAAGTAACGGACTGAGTCTCAAACCATCGTGGTCTAGCTTAGGGGTGGCTAGTGGTAAATCCATTTGGAGTCACTAAGCCTATGGATGGGTGGAAAAGAGCACCCCTCTCAGTAGTTGCATTACCCCTAGTGTTTTCCTATAAGTATTTATGTCCTGTATTTCAAATTGAAGGTTCCTGAAATGCATGTTCATGGTTGTACACTCATGAATGGTTTCTGTATAGAAGTGTTTTCCTGGTGTGTTTGATCG
The DNA here is from genome assembly GCA_009831015.1 of Picea engelmannii. Lineage (NCBI taxonomy): Eukaryota > Viridiplantae > Streptophyta > Pinopsida > Pinales > Pinaceae > Picea > Picea engelmannii. The sequence goes on from ML777727.1 coordinate 510,421, forward strand.
AAAAAGTCGGATGCATGCTTATACTTGTATGGCCATATTCGGTTTATTTATATATATATGTATATATATACATTGAACAAGTTCAGATTTCGAGTCCATTCTCGGGACATCTGTCCCATTTACTTGACTCACATGATTTCTTGGTTGGATTTCCCCAAAGGCACCTCCTTCTGGGAAGGTTCCCTCACTATTCCAGAGCCGGAGTGAGTTCCTTGAAAGGATTACCATTTAAGTAAATATCTAATCTTACCTCGCACCTGTCACAGAGTTCACAACTAGATAAGTTAAGAAGGCCTTTTAGTCATGTCCCCAAGCCTGGTGATAATTACCCAAGAATCCATTGAAGGATTTTATGGCCTAAGTCTGGAGACCTTGCACCAGCAAGAATGGTTCCCTCAGAGTTTGTTCTTTTGGTGTTTCGGCACCTGGGAAATCCAAGGGTAAATTCCCTTGTACTCACCAATCGTGAAATCCTGAAGTATGAAACCCCAAAAAGGTCTATCATGGATAAGTCTTGGTGTTTCGGTGTTTCAGCAACCAGGAAACCAAAGGCTCAGTTTCCTTGTACTCGCCAGTCCCGAAATTCTGACTTACAAAACCCCAGAATAGTGTAGCATGATTAGAGTCTTGATGTTTTGGTGTTTCGACACCCAGGATACCTAAGGGTAAGTTCTCTTGCAATTGCTAGTCCTGAAATCCCGAATTGCGAGACCCCAAAATGATAATAGCGCAGATGAGATATGGTGTTTCAGTGTTTCGACACCCGGGATATCTAAAGGAAAGTCTCTTGTACTCGCCAGTCCTAAAATCCTGACTTGCGAGACCCTGAAATGATAATAGCATGGATGAGATATGGTGTTTCAGTGTTTTGACACCTGGGATATCTAAAGGCAAGTCTCTTGTACTCGCTAGTCCTGAAATCCCGACTTGCAAAACCCCAAAATGGCATAGTGTGTCTAGAGTTTGGATGTTTCAGTGCTTTGGCACCCAGGAAACCCAAGGGTCAGTTTCCTTGTACTCGCTAGTTGCGAAATCCTGATATGAGAAACCCTGAAATGATATAGCGTGGCTAGAGTTTGGTGTTTTGGAGTTTTGGCTCCCGGGAAACTCAGATGCAAGACCTCTTGTCATCGCACATCATGAAATCCTGACTTGTGAAAACCCGAAATGAGCTTAGTGTATATATATCAAATTCGTAGTTTTGGCTCCCGGGAAACTCATATGCGAGACCTCTTGTCATTGTACATCACAAAATACCAACTTGCGAAACCCTGAAATGAGCTTAGCGTATATATGAACTTCGGAGTTTCAGCTCCTAGGAAACTCATATGTGAGACCTCTTGTCATTGCACATCACGAAATCCCGACTTGCGAAACCTCGAAATGAGATTAGTGTATATAGATGAACTTCGGAGTTTCATCTCCCAGGAAACTCAGATGCGAGAACTGTTGTCATCGCACATTGCGAAATCCCGACTTGTGAAACCTTGAAATGAGCCTAGCGTATATATATGAACTTCGGAGTTTCGGCTCTTGGGAAACCCATATGCGAGACCTCTTGTCATCGCACATCGTGAAATACTAACTTGCGAAACCCCAAAGTGAGTTTAGAGGATATATAAGCTTCGTAGTTTCATCTCCTGGGTATCCTAGATGTAAGGCCCCTCGTTCTCGCATATCGCAAAATCCCGACTTGTGAAACCCTGAAAGGAACTTAGTATATATGTGGGTTTCATTGTTGCAGCACTCGGAAATATGAAGGGTATGAACCCTCGTCTTCATACATCACGAAATCTTGGTAAGCGAATTTCCGGTGAGTGAAATCTCGAAGAGGCTTGGTGTAAATAGGATTTCAGGTTTCGGGGTTTGAAGAGTCAAAGAATTCGACTCCCTTGCATTTCAAACTCTCAGTTTTCGAAGTCCCAAAATGAAAAAGGTGCCTATTGGCTCAGCACAGGGTCACAACCAATGGACACATGGAAGTAAATCCTACAGTTGATGCATGAATTGCACACGACAGATTTTCAATGAAAGAACCAGTGAATTGGTTTGGTGAAGGTCCCGATTGAAATACCTAGCCTATGCTAAAACCTCATAGGAATTTGGGAACTCTGTCCCTCGATAATGAAGGAGAAAGAAAAAGGCGAAAAAACTTATTTCCCATAGTGGGTGTGTTACAACATCTAGGGTCTTATATCAACCACCAAGGAACACATCCAAGGATCAATCCAAGCACTGAGAAAGGATTCCCTGGAACACATCTAGGGGCCCTAGACACATCTAGAGACTTATATCAACCACCAAGGAACATATCCAAGGATCAATCTAAGAACTAACCAATGATGATCCCTTAGTAACCCTACCATTTGGATGACATTTTCTTCCCAGAAGGAAGTCAGAAGATGCCTAAAGTTCCCAATGATAGATAGCCATACTACTTAGCTTCCATCTTGTACCAAAAGAGAAAAATTGTATTGTTGTGTAAAGGAGGACCATTTGGAAGCAGAGAGATAGTGATATTGCAATGAACCATTTGGAGGCCCATACATCATGACATTGCAGTACACCTGAGTTGAAATGATAGTTTGAGGTGGAAAGATGTGAGATTGCAATGCACCCTTTGGGGTGTACTGCAATCTCATGGTGTTTGGGCCTCCAAATGGTTCATTGCAATATATCTATCTCTCAGCCTCCAAACGGTCCTTTCAATTTGGGTGCACTGCAATATCATAATCTCTAAGCCTCCAAATGTTCACAATGTTCATTTTAGTAGGTTCCATTCCTCCAAATATCTTGTCACCAGAAAGAAACTACCATTTTTGGTGGCATGTTTAGAGCCATACATTCATGTTTGAATTTATCCATACATTCATGTTAGATTTCTCCATTGGTTAATCATAAACCTACACTGACAGATCCATAATATCTAGAGGACATAAAAAAAATATTATACATACCTAAATGGTGATTTTTCAACTTATCAATAGAACATAACAATTCATAAAACATTAAACATAACTACAATTGATGGTTATATAAACTTATATGTTGAAAGGAGAAATCACACGTGATCCGATGAACTGGTTGACAATATAGTTGGAATCGTTGTCCCTGTGTATTTATCTTTAGTTGTATGACCCTTTGTTATTCTTTATCTTCCCTCAATAGACGAAGAAAGATATTAAAGTATCTGCCAAAATCATTCAACCACCATAAATATCTAAAAAATCAATACAAGTAATATTTGTAGCTCATAATTTACTCTAAGATGCATTTTTATGAGAGTGTTTGAACATACCTGAATGAGATCCTATTGATTTATAGAATAATTTATTGGATCCATGCATATAATATTTGATCAAACTGCCTCCCTTGACTTGAAGTAGTAGCAATGAACTCAACATTGATTTTCTTGTTGCTCTATTGGATCGAGGGAGGTTTTCTCCAATATTAAACAGATCCAATAAATTATTATCTATTGAACATGGACAACCACATGAAGGTGGAATCTCTTATAGTCCCTCCCCCCCTCTCACATCACTCTCAATTCCCCAATACCCAACATATAAATCTATTGAAATATTTACAGCAAAAACAAACCTATATACATACCAATATTTACAATTCTTTACAATGAAATAAAATGTTTCCTTGATCCATTTGGAGTGAGAGGAATATGGTGAAAATAGATTTATATTAAATAATTATTAAAATATTTGTGTACCTCATCATTTAGTACATTTAGCCGACCTCTTCTTCTTAGCTCTATAGTTCCTAATCATTTCGTCAAATATATTTGTCTTTGTTCTCTAGGTGCTCTTCAAAATATGATTGTGATTGTATCCTCTCACACAGAGCACGCCTAGTTGCGGGGTACTCATGGTGTAATGGAGGCCGTTGTGATCAGGCATTACCTACAAAATAAAAAAATACAAAATTTAAATGACGAGTTTTTAAATATCATTGAACTAGTACATTAATAAAAAAAAGACTTGCAATGTCATTATTTACCTAGTGCATTGGTCAGCACCGTTGGAATGGTTACCCCCGCATGCTCATCTTCAATTGTACAAGCCTCAAGTAAAACATTCTCTGCCATTGAGAAAACAAACTTTATAAGGACAATCATAAATGTATAAGTAAAAAAATATAAAAGTACAAAATGTATAACTATGAAATTATTAAATACATGATTAAAATAAAACCATGTTACAATCATGTGACAACTCAGTCGTAGCACCATAGTGGGGTTGCACCCCCAAGGAAAATTGGGACTGAATGGGATCAAAACCATCTTCTAGTTGCAAACTTCTATCAACACCCTGCTCTCCAATACTAGTGTGTTCATTGACAGTGTTGATCCCCTGATTAAAACAAAGTTGTAAATATTAATAATATCCAAAATGATTGTATTATTTTAATAATAAAGGTTAATGTGGATTGAATTTTATTTACCTCATCCTGCAAAGTGGTTCTTATTATCTTCCCCAAGATCTTTTGGCGTTCAAATACCGCTTTATAGCCGTAATTGTAACCAAGTTGGAGGTCTTCCTTCATGGTTTCAGTACCGAACGAGTCACCCTACATTGCATAAGAGTATGTATTTTTTATGTTATTCACTGCAATTACCTAAACATTTTAACGCGATACAAATAATATATTTAGGTACTTACAATTCATGACAGCAACTTCAAGTAGCCTCCCTGGCCTAGCATGTGCTGCCCACATTTGGCAAGCCTTGCTTTTGTGGCCTTTGATGTGTCAGTCAAACTATCATCAAAAGGTTCAAGTATGTTAATATATACCACAATTTTATTTACATCTAAAAAAAATTAAAGGGATTCAATTGAAGTTGTAATTTACCTTCGGGGACCAGAGGGTGTTTTTCCTTCATCTGTCAATTTCTTCTCTTTTGCGTCCTCAATTAGGGCCTTCCACTCCCTATCTGGAATCATCAGAGGATACTCGTACCTATCATTTTTTTTCAAGTTCTTCCTATATGTTTCTCGCATATATTTTAAATATTGGCCATTTGCAGCGGTGGCCAAAGTCTTATTAAATGTATCTACACCAAAAAGGATTTCTAGATAATCCATCATTTCTTTTTTGAGGTTGGAATTCTGGGAATTCCACCTCTCCCATATGGTGGGCCTAAAAATCATAAAATCCTTATTCTCCAAGGAACTGTAAAAATCGTTGTTCCCTACACACAAAGTGATTATATGATCATTAATTTAAAAATGATAATTTAGATGATTTATATTTGTCTACATAGAGAACATGAAAAAAATAAAATTTTAAAAATTACTTGGGAATTTAACCTGGTTTAATGGAATTCCTTCCTCATTGACCATAAAGTTTCCCTTAAGGGTCCCTATTTCAGTCACACATATTTATTTAGGAAAAGAAACCATATATTTTGTCAAATCATCGACCTCACCTCCATCACCACCTCTAGAGCCTACCTGTGTGGTCGCTTCCTCAGTGTGAGTGTCGCGGCTCCCACCTAATGGTGTGGAAGGTGGAGATCTGAATAGTTGCATCCTGGTAGCTATACGAAGCCCTGCGTCAGGACCCTGTGCATCTGTGCAGTGGCACTACTATCGATACCATGCATGTCGGTGTCAGCAAGATCCAAAAATCTCTATATAAGAAAGAAAACATTTTTTCATTTAGAAAATGTAAAAGTTAAAAATCAAGATTTCATAATTGATCTTATGACATAAAAATAAAACCACTTGAAATTATGGTTATTACCTTATATGTCTTAATCCTTGTCATAACTTCTTTGATCCTTTCTTCGACCTCAGGAGTTTCATCTAGAATATATAGCAAGTGAACTAGTTCCTTGTTTCCTTTATTGATATTTTTTCTAATTAAAACCATAGGGTTAGGGGATTCATACAAATCCCTTTCGTCGAGGGAACCATCATCAACATCATGTCTCTCCGACTACATATTCGACAAAATAAATGATAATTCAGCTATGTAAACAGATAAAATAATTTATCGCCATAGAAATAAAATGCATATTAAATGCAATTTGAAAATTGTTGTTCATTTACCTATTCTAAGGCCACTTTTGATTCACCACGATCATCCTGCCACATTACAATAAAATTATAACCATGATCATTATCATGAGAAATAAATTCAAATTTACGAGAAATTCAAATGTTGATAACAAAAATAGGACACATTGAGTACTAAACAGACTGAAGTTCTCCAAATGGATTAACACCGTAAAGAACATAATGAAAATCATAAAATATGAGAGTCATTCCTTATAGGTTGGGTAAATTAGTATACGAACCAGCCCCATAATATCAACATTTGTATCTATTCGATTCAAATTGTAATCATTCAATAACTCTTCCCCTGTAGCTATTGGTTTTATTGCACATACGAATACACAGTTTCCTTCACGCCCCTCAAATACGCAATTGGGTCGCCTATTTGTGGTCGTGGGTCATGTACTATTTATAAACCCTGCAATACTCCCTGTTTCTTTTGGCCTTCTATCAATATAGATAGTTTCTCCTATTTTGATCATTGTCTTTTGGCTATATATAATTTGCACCCAAGCCATATCTTCGCATACTTTTTATATATTGGACTATTCGTATCCAATCTTTGTAGATATAATTGATCCAGATTATTTTCGGCATGAAATGCAATTGGAGATATAATAAAGAAATGCACAGAGATATCGCAGATATTCAATAATATAATAGAAATATATCAAAGATGCAACCATAAACACAGAGGTATAGTAATACACAATTTCTATTAATGAAAGAAATGTATAGAGACTGTAAAAATACAGAGTGAAAGACTCGCTAAAATGGTGGCATCTTATCTATCAGAAGAGATGTGACGGCTACTCGAATTCGCAAGAAGATCATTAAAATGAGGCTCTGAACGCCTGTTTACAATAAATAGGAATGTAAGAAACCATAGACATCCAAAACCCTAACCCTGGGAGATGAAGAACCAAAATTCATGTGGGCCCCATTTGGGTAAGTTAGTACATCAACTTCCCGGGGTCGTAACTTTTGCATACAATCTCCGTTTGAGGTGTATGGTATCTTGTTTGAAAGGTATCATCGAGGAGATTCATTTTGGTGGCTCAATCATGCCTTTGTGTATCATTGAGAACTTAAATATCGAAAAACCTTCATTTAGGCCCTCAAAATGGCCTCTCAAGTTAAAACCTACTAAAAATAGTAAATTGCCAAAATTGCCAGAAAACTATTTTGATCCAGTTGGAAAAGGTGGGTGGCCACCGATATCCACCTGGATCAATCCTCCTTCCTTAGGAAGAAATGGTCTCCATTGCGTTGAGTTCTTGGGGGAGAGGGAAAAGTGTTTGCTGGATGTGCATCTGGGTGAGTTGCTTGTATTGTTGGAGACGTCGCGCTGCTTAGTTTGTGGAAGTCTGACATGAACCTTTTGAAGCTGAGGTTGTTCAACAAGTTGAGCTACATGAGAGGAAGGTGTGTAGAAGGAATATTTTTACTTTTCTGCAACCTTGTTGACCTGCTTCTATTGGATAGAAGGTGCAGGGGGCGAGGCTGTAGTGGTTGTAGTGTCCTTTTGTTCCCCTTTCGAATAGATGGTGAAGAAGATGAATTTTGTAGTATGAGATACTACCTTGTGACACTTTTTTGGTTGAACAGTATTCGGAACTACCTCTGGTATTCTGTAGAGATGACCCCCCAAAGTAACAATGACACTACATGTCAAGACTCATAAACAACATGACGCTTCCACATATATGGCTGGCCCAAGAGAACATCACAGACATCCATTGGGACAACATCACATAATACCTTTTCCTTGAAGGGTTGGATGCCATATGACAATCGACATTGCTGGCTGACACGGATATCCCATCCTTGGCGAAGCCACCTAATGTTGTATGGTTGCGGATGTGATGTTGTCAATAATCCCAACTGTTTCATGACCTCTGCTGAGATGAGGTTCTTCTAGATTCTGCTATCAACAATAAAATGCAGCGGGATCCCCTTCACCCACATCTATGAATGAAAAAGGTGCTCCCCCTCTACAGGATTTGTTGGTTATTCTGGTTGAATTGATGCGGTTGCGACAATAACAGTGGGGTATACGTCAATGATTCGTCCTTTACCAGTATTTTCATAATCGGATTCTGAATCAAGGTTTGGCTCTTTGTCTTTGATATCGGCCACCAATGAATGTTTTGAGCGACATTCATCGGTTTTGTGCCAGGGGATTTTGTGGAAATCACACCATTTTCTGGTCTCCTTCTTTGTCTTCCCATGACCCTTCTTTTCCTATGTCTTGGACTAATTTTCAGGAGACTATTTTTTAGGGATGTCTTTTTCATACTTTGGTTGTTGTGGATTTACAAATCCAAAATCTCGTTTGTTCTGGTGCCTAATTTTCTGCTCGATTTTAACAACATATCGATAAGCAGCACCGAGTGATGAGATGTCCAAAAAATCCATTTCAGTCTAGATGTATCTGGGTAGAGCCCCACGATATTTCATAACCAAATGTCACTCGGAGTCTTTTATACCTAGCTTGGTGTGCAAGGTATGGAAGGTATTGGTGAACTTTAGAACTGCTTGGCCCCTCTCTTGCTGCAGTGTGGTCCATCTCATGTACTGGTCCTCATAGTTTCCAACAGGGTAATATTGTTCCTTTACCGCATCCACAAAAAAATCCCAAGTGGGATCAGTGCCATATATTTCAGACTCTGTTGTGGAACTCTTCTCCCAATAAGTTCCCCACCAATGTTTGACAAGGGGATAACTTTAAGGAGTGTGAAGTTGATATTTTCTTTGTTGGAAAATTTGTGAACAGAGAAATAACCTTCTAGCAGATTTAACCATTTGTCTAGGGCTTCTGCATCTATCTGTCCTTCAAATACAGGAATATCAAAATTAACTTGTACCTTGAAAGGCGAGGTGCCTCCAAAGTGGCTTCTTGATGAAGATGCACCTGTTGCTATCGGTAGGAGTTGAAGGATGTGGGAAAAATTCTACATCATTTCGTCCCTCTGTCGTGTGAGAGCTTGCTCAAGCAATGAACTAATAGGATCGTTTGCTCCGTCATTTTCCTTTTCTTCCACCATTGAGGGTTTCTTGGGTGTGCGAGATAGATTTTCCTCAAGAGAGACAATCTCAAGACCCAACTTTCTATACTCAGACCTCATCAGGGACATGAACTAAAAAAACGATCAAGAGTAGCCTACTCTGATACCACTGATCCAGATTATTTTCAACATGAAATGAGATTGGAGATATAATAAATAAATACAAAGAGATATCGCAGATATTCAATAATATAATAGAAATATATCAGATATGAAACTGTAAACACAGAGGTACAGTAATACACGACTTCTATTAATCAAAGAAATGTACAGAGACTGTAAAAATACAGGGTGAAAGAGTCGCTATAATGGTGGCAACTTATCTCTGAGAAGAGATGTGACGGCTACTCACATTCGCAAGAAGATCATTACAATGAGGCTGTCAGGCTGCTAAATTGTAGCTTTTAAGTGTCCTGAATCACTAAATTGTCAAACCAGGGCTAGTATACTTCGAG
>ML777727.1:532184-575608 GCA_009831015.1 Picea engelmannii
AAATGCACAATAATAGCTCGAATTTCAGAGATACCTTAGGTGACCCCTTTGAGTGGTAAAGGGATGTTGATTATATCAAAAGGAGGTCAAAAAGGGTGATACTGGCATATAGTTGGAGGTCAATGGTAAGTAGTATGGGCAAAAAACATGGTCAAAACCGGGGACCAACAGAGGCTCTTAAGGAATTTTTACAATAAACAAGAATGCCAAAAACCATAGACATCCAAAAACCTAACCCTAGGAGATGAAGCGCCAAAAGTCATGTGGGCCCCTTTTGGGTAAGTTAGTACATCAACTTCCCGGGGTCGTAACTTTTGCATACGATCTCCGTTTTAGGCGTATGATAGCTTGTTGGAAAGGTATCATCGAGGAGATTAATTTTGGAGGCTCAATCATGCTGTTAGCTATCATTGAGAACCTCAATCTAGAAAAAAAAATTCATTTAGGCCCTCAAAATTGCCCCAGAAGTTAAAACCCACTAAAAATAGTAAATTTCCAAAATTGCCATAAAACTGTTTTGAGCCAGTCAGAAAAGGTGGGTGGCAACCGATATCCACCTGGATCAATCCTCCCTCCTTAGGAAGCAATGGTCTCCATTGCGTTGAGTTCCCGGGGGAGAGGGAAAAGAATTTGCCGGAACTACATCTGGGTGAGCTGCTTGTATTGTTGGAGACATCGCATTGCTTAGTTTGTGGAAGCCTGTCATGAACCTGTTGAAGTTGAGGTTGTTCAACAAGTCGAGCTACATGAGAGGAAGGTGTGCAAAATAAATATTTTCACTTTGCTGCAACCTTGTCGACCTGCTTCTGTTGGATAGAAGGTGCAGGGGGTGAGACTATAGTGGTTGCAGTGTCCTTCTGTTCCCATTTTGAACAGATTGTGAAGAATATGAATTTTGTAGTATGAGATACTACCTTGCAACACTTTTTAGGTGGAACAATAGTCAGAACTACCTCTGGTATTCTATAGAGATGACCAACCAAAGTAATAATGACACTATGGGGTCGACACTCATAAACAGCATGGCGCTTCCACATATATGGTTGGCCCAAGAGAACATCACAGACATCCAGTGGGGAAACATCACATAATACCTCATCCTTGAAGGTATGGGTTCTGTATGATAATAGACATTGTTGGCTGACATGGAGATCTCGTCCTTGGCGAAGCCACCCGATGTTGTATGGCTGTGGGTGTGGTGTTGTTGACAATCCCAACTGTTTGACGACCTCTACTGAGATGAGGTTCTTCTGTCTTCTTCTATCAACAATAAAATGTAGCGAGGTCTCCTTCACCCACATCTGTGAATGAAAAAGGTGCTCCCCCTCTTCGGGATCCGTTGGTTCTTCTGGTTGAATTGATGCGGTTGCGACAATAGCAGTGGGGTCTGTGTCAATGATCTATCATTTACCAGTATTTTCAGAATCAAATTCTGAATCAGGGTTCGGCTCCTTGTCTTTGATCTCGGCCACCATTGACTGTTTTGAGGGACATTCATAGGTGTTGTGCGAGGGGATTTTGTGGAAATTGCACCATTTTCCAGTGTCCTTCTTTGTCTTCCCATGACCCTTCTTTTCTTGTGTCTTGGACTAGTTTTCAGGAAACTGTTTGTTAGGGATGTCTTTGTCATACTTTGGTTGTTGTGGACTTACAAATCTGAAATCTCATTTTTTCTGGTGCTTAAATTTCTACTCAATTTTAACAGCATATCGATAAGAAACACCAAGTTATGAGATGTCTAGAAATTCCATTTCAGTCTTGATGTATTATGTAGAGCCCCATGGTATTTCAGAACCAAATGTCGCTCGAAGTCTTTTGATATCCAGCATGGTGTGAAAGGTATGCAAGGAATTGGTGAACTCCGGAACTACTTGGCCCCTCTCTTGCCGCAGTGTGGTCCATCTCATGTACTAGTCCTCATAGTTTCCAACAGGGTAATATTGTTCTTTTATCGCATCCACAAAAAAATCCCAAGTGGGATAGGACACATATATTTCAGACTCCTCTATGTAAATCTTCTCCCAATAAGTTCCCCACCAATGTTTGACATGGGGGAGAGATTTAAGGAGTGCGAAGGTGATCTTTTCTTTGTCGGAAAATTTGTGAACAGAGAAATAACCTTCTAGCATATTTAACCATTTGTCTAGGGCTTCTGCATCTATCTGTCCTTCAAATACAGGAATATCAAAATTAACTTCTACCTTGAAAGGTGAGGTGTCTCCAAAGTGGACGCTTAATGAATATTCTCATGTTGCTCTCGGCAGGCATTGAAGGATGTGGGAAAAATTCTCCATCATTTCGTCCCTCTGTCACGTGAGAGCTTGCTCAAGCAACAGACTAATAGGATCGTTTGCTCCGTCATTTTTCTTTTCTTCTGCCATTGAGGGTTTGTTGGGTGTGTGATAGTGATTTTCCTCAAGAGAGACAATCTCGAGACCCAACTTTATATACTCAAACGTCGTCAGGGACATGCACTGAAAAAATGATCAAGAGCAGCCTGCTCTGATACCAATGACCCAGATTATTTTTGGCACGAAATGAGATTGGAGATATAATAAAGAAATGCACAGAGATATCGCAGATACTCAATAATATAACAGAAATATATCAAAGATGAAACCATAAACACAGAGGTACAATAATACATGATTTATATTAATGAAAGAAATATATAGAGACTGTAAAAATACAGAGTGAATGACTCGTTAGAATGGTGGCAGCTTATCTCTGAGAAGAGATGTGACGGCTACTCGCATTCGCAAGAAGATCATTAAAATGAGGCTCTTAAGGCCTTTTTACATTAAACAGGAATTCCAAAAACCCTATACATCCAAAAACCTAACCCTAGGAGATGAAGCACCAAAAGTCATGTGGGCCCCGTTTGGGTAAGTTAGTACATCAACTTCCCGAGGTCGTAACTTTTGCATACGATCTCCGTTTTAGGCGTATGATAGCTCGTTGGAAAGTTATCATCGAGGAGATTAATTTTGAGGGATCAATTATTCCTTCATTAATCATTGAGAACCTATATCTATAAAACCCTTCATTTAGGCCCTCAAAATGGCCCCGGATGTTAAAACCTGCTAAAAATAGTAAATTGTCAAAATTGCTAGAAAATTGTTTTGAGCCAGTCAGAAAAGGTGGGTGGCCACCAATATCCACCTGGATCAATCCTCCCTCCTTAGGAATCAATGGTCTGCATTGCGTTGAGTTCTCGGGGGAGAGGGAAAAGTGTTTGTTGGATCTTCATATGGGTGAGTTGCTTGTATTGCTTGAGACGTCGCGCTGCTTAGTTTGTGGAAGTCTATCATGAACCTGTTGAAGTTGAGGCTATTAAACAAGTCAAGCTACATCAGAGGATGGTGTGCAGAAGGAATCTTTTTGCTTTGCTACAACCTTGTCGACCTGCGTATGTTGGATAGAAGGTGTAGGGGGCGAGGCTGTAGTGGTTGCAGTGTCCTTCTGTTCCCCTTTTGAACAGATTGTGAAGAAGCTAAATTTTGTACTTTGAGATACTAACTTGTGACTCTTTTTAGGTGGAACAATAGTTGGAACTAACTCTGGTATTCTTTAAAGATGACCCCCCAAAGTAACAATGACACTACGGGGTCGAGACTCATAAAAAACATGGCACTTCCACATATATGGTTGGCCCAAGAGAACATCACATACATCCAGTGGGGAAGCATCACATAATACCTCATCCTTGAAGGGTTGGATGCCATATCACAATCGACATCATTGGATGACATGGAGATCGTGTCCTTGGTGAAGCCACCCGATGTTGTATGGCTATGGGTGTGGTGTTGTCGACAATCCCAACTATTTGATGACCTTTGCTGAGATGAGGTTCTTCTGTCTTCCACTATCAACAATACAATACAACGGGTTCCCCTTCACCCACATATGTGAATGAAAAATTCCCTCCCCCTCTTCAGGATCTATTGGTTCTTTTGGTTGAATTGATGTGGTTGCGACAATAATAGTAGGGTCTGTTTCAATGATCTATCCTTTACCAGTATTTTTAGAATCAGATTCTGATTCAGGGTTTGACTCCTTGTCTTTGATCTCAGCCACAAATGACTGTTTTGAGCAACATTCATTGGTATTGTGGTAGGGGATTTTGTGGAAATCGCACCATTTTTCAATGTCCTTCTTTATCTTTATATGACCCTTCTTTTCCTGTGTCTTGGTATGGTTTTCGGGAGACTCTTTGTTAGAACTATCTTTGTCATAATTTGGTTGTTGCAGATTTACAGATCCGAAATCCCATTTGTTCTGGTGCTTAAATTTCTACTCGATTTTAACAGCATATCGATAAGCAGCACCGAGTGATGAGATGTCCAGAAAATAGATTTCAGTCTAGATGTATCTATGTAGAGCCCCACGGTATTTCAGAACCAAATGTCGCTTGGAGTCTTTGATACCCAAGTTGGTGCACAAGTTATGGAAGGTATTGGTGAAATCCAAAACTGCTTTTCCCCTCTCTTACCGCAATGTGGTCCATATCATGTACTGTTCCTCATAGTTTCCAATAGGGTAATACTATTCCTTTATCGCATCGATAAAAACATCTCAAGTACGATTGGCCCCATATATTTCAGACTCCTCTGTGGAACTCTTCTCCCAATAAGTTCCCCACCAATGTTTGACATGGGGGAGAGCTTTAAGGAATGCGAAGGTGATATTTTCTTTGTCAGAAAATTTATGAACAGAGAAATAACCTTCTAGCAGATTTAACCATTTGTCTAGGGATTTTTCATCTATTTGTCCTTCAAATACAGGAATATCAAAATTAACTTGTACCTTGAAAGGTGAGGTTCCCCCAAAGTGGTTTCTTGATGAAGATTCTCTTGTTGCTATCGGCAGGCATTGAAGGATGTGGGAAAAATTCTCCATCATTTCGTCCCTCTGTCGCGTGAAAGATTGCTCAAGCAACAGACTGATAGGATCATCTGCTTTGTCATTTTTGTTTTCTTCCACCATTGAGGGTTTCTTGGGTGTGTGAGAGCGATTTTTCTCAAGAGAGAAAAGCTCGAGACCTAACTTTCTATACTTATACCTCATCGCGGACATGCACTGAAAAAATGATCAAGAACAACCTGCTCTGATACCACTGATCCAGATTATTTTCGTCATGAAATGAGATTGGAGATGTAATAAATAAATGCATAGAGATATCGTAGATATTCAATAATATAATAGAAATATATCAAATATGTAACCATAAACTCGGAGGTACAGTAATACACGATTTCTATTAATGAAAGAAATGTACAGAGACTGTAAAAATACAAAGTGAAAGAGTCGCTAGAATGGTGGCAGCTTATCTCTAAGAAGAGATGTGATGGCTACTCGCATTAAGAAGAACATCATTACAATGAGGCTCTGAAGGCCTTTTTACAATAAAAAGGAATGCCAAAAACCCTATACATCCAAAAACCTAACCATAGGAGATGAATTGCCAAAAGTCATGTGGGCCCTGTTTGGGTAAGTTAGTACATCAACTTCCCGGGGTCGCAACGTTTGCGTACAATCTCTATTTTAGGCGTATGATAGCTCGTTGCAAAAGTATCATCGAGGAGATTCATTTTATCATGTATCATTTCTTAGTTTTTCAAAGTCTGTCATGAACTTGTTGAAGCTGAGGTTGTTCAACAAGTTGGGCTACATGAGAGGAAGGTGTGTAGAAGGAATCTTTATGCTTTGTTGCAACCTTGTCAACATGCTTCTATTAGATAGAAGGTGCAGGGGGCGAGGCTATAGTGCTTGCAGTGTCCTTTTTTTCCCCTTTTGAATAGATTGTGAAGAATCTTAATTTTGTAGTATGAGATACTACCTTGTGACACTTTTTAGGTGGAAAAATAGTCGAAACTACCTCTGGTATTTTGTAGAGATGACCCCCCAAAGTAACAATGACACTACGAGGTCGAGACTCATAAAAAACATGGCACTTCCACATATATGGCTGGCCCAAGAGAACATCACAGACATCCAGTGGAGAAACATCACATAATACCTCATCCTTGAAGGGCTAGATGTCGTATGACAATCGACATTGCTGGCTGGCACTGAGATTTCATCCTTGTCGAAGCCACCTGATGTTGTATGGCTGCGGGTGTGGTGTTGTCGACAATCCCAACTGTTTGATGACCTCTGGTGAGATGAGTTTCTTACAGATTTCACTATCAACAATAAAATGTAGTGGGGTCCCCTTCACCCACATCTGTGAATGAAAAAGGTGCTCCTTAGCTTCGGGATCTATTGGTTGTTCTGGTTGAATTGATGTTGTTGCAAAAATAACAGTGGGGTCTGCATCAATGATTTGTCCTTTACCATTATTTTCATAATTGGATTCTGAATTAGGGTTCGGCTCCTTGTCTTGTATCTTGGCCACCAATGACTATTTTGAGTGACATTCATCGGTGTTGTGCCAGGGGCTTTTGTGGAAATCGCACCATTTTTCAGTATCCTTCTTTGTCTTCCCATGACCATTCTTTTCCTGTGTCTTGGACTGGTTTTTGAGAGACTATTTGTTAGGGTTGTCTTTGTCATACTTTGGTTGTTGCAGATTTACAAATCTAAAATCCCATTTGTTCTAGTGCTTAAATTTCTGCTCGGTTTTAACAACATATCGATAAGCAACACTGAGTGATGAGATTTCTAGAAAATCTATTTCTGCCTGGATGTATCTGTGCAGAGCCCCACGGTATTTCAGAACCAAATGTCACTTGGAGTCTTTTATACCTAGCTTGGTGCACAGTGAAAAGTATGGGAGGTATTATTGAACTCCTGAACTGCTTGGCCCCTCTCTTGCCGTAGTGTGGTCCATCTAATGTACTGGTCCTCATAGTTTCCAATAGGGTAATATTGTTCCTTTACCGTATCTAGAAAAAAATCCAAATTGGGATCAACCCCATATATTTCAGACTCCTATGTGGAACTCTGCTTCCAATAAGTTCCCCACCAATGTTTGACATGGGGGAGAGCTTTAAGGAGTGCGAAGGTCATCTTTTCTTTGTCGAAAAATTTGTGAATAGAGAAATAACCTTCTAGCAGATTTAACCATTTGTTTAGGGCTTCTGCATCTATCTGTCCTTCAAATATAGGAATATAAAAATTATCTTGCACCTTGAAAGGCGAGGTACTTCCAAAGTGGCTGCTTGATGAAGATGCACCTGTTGCTATTAGTAGGCATTGAAGGATGTGGGAAAAATTTTCAATCATTTTATCCCTTTGTCACATGAGAGCTTGCTTAAGAAACAAACTGATAGGATCGTCTGCTCCATCATTTTTCTTTTCTTCTGCCATTGAGGGTTTATTGGGTGTGTGAGAGAGATTTTCCTCAAGAGAGACAAGCTCAAGACCCAACTTTCTATACTCAGACCTTGTCGGGGACCTGCACTGTAAAAAACGATCAAGAGCAGCCTTCTTTGATACCACTGATCCGGATTATTTTTGACACGAAATGAGATTGGAGATATAATAAAGAAATTCATAGAGATATCGCAGATATTCATAAATATAATAGAAATATATTAGAGATGCAACCATAAACACAGAGGTACAATAATACACAATTTCTATTAATGAAAGAAATGTACAGAGATTATAAAAATATACAGTGAAAGACACGCTAGAATGGTGGCAGCTTATCTCTGAGAAGAGATGTGACGGCTACACACATTCACAAGAAGATCATTAAAATGAGGCTCTAAAGGCCTTTTTACAATAAACAAGAATTCCAAAAACTCTATACATCCAAAAACCTAACCCTAGGAGATGAAGCACCAAAAGTCATGTGGGCCCTGTTTGGGTAAGTTAGTACATCAACTTCCCGGGGTCGTAACTTTTGCATACGATCTCCATTTTAGGCGTATGATAGCTTGTTGGAAAGGTATCATCGATGAGATTCATTTTGGGGGCTCAATAATGCCTTTAGATATCAATGAGAACCTCAATATTTAAAAAACATCATTTAGGCCCTCAAAATGGCCCCATAAATTAAAACCTACTAAAAATATTAAATTGCCAAAATTGCTAGAAAATTGTTTTGAGCCAGTCAGAAAAGGTGGGTGTATACCGATATCCACCTGGATCAATCCCCCCTCCTTAGGAAGCAATGCTCTCCATTTCATTGAGTTCTTTGGGGAGAGGGAAAAGCGTTTGTTGGATCTGCATCTTGGTGAGCTACTTGTATTGCTGCAGACGTCGTGCTGCTTAGTTTGTGGAAGTCTGTCATGAACCTGTTGAATTTGAGGCTGGTCAAAAAGTAGAGCTACATGAGAGGAAGGTGTGTAGAAGGAATATTTCCACTTTGCTACAACCTTGTCGACATGCTTCTGTTGGATAGAAGGTGCAGGGGGAGAGGATGTAGTGGTTGCAGTGTCCTTTTGTTCCCCTATTGAACAGATTGTGAAGAAGATGAATTTTGTAGTATGAGATACTACCTTGCAACACTTTTTCGATGGAACAATAGTCTGAACTACCTTTGGTATTCTGTAGAGATGACCCCCCAAACTAACAATGACACTACAGGGTCGATACTCATAAACAACATGGTGCTTCCACATATATGGTTGGCCCAAGAGAACATCACAAACATCCAATGGGGAAACATCACATAATACCTCATCCTTGAAGGGTTGGATGCTGTATGACAATCAACATTGTTGGCTGACACAGAGATCTCCTCCGTTGCAAAGCCACTTGTTGTTGTATCATTGCGAGTGTGGTGTTGTTGACAATCCCAACTATTTGATGACCTCTGCTGAGATGAGGTTCTTCTGGCTTCCGATATCAACAATAAAATGCAGTGGGGTCCCCTTCACCCAGATATGTGAATGAAAGAGGCCCTCCCCCTCTTCAAGATGCAGTTGCGACAATAACAGTGGGGTCTGCGTCAATGATCTTTCATTTACCAATATTTTCATAATCATATTTTGAATCATGGTTCGGCTCCTTGTATTTGATCTCGGCCACCAATGACTATTTTGAGAAACATTCATCAGTGTTGTGCTAGGGGATTTTATGGAAATCGCACCATTTTTTGGTGTACTTCTTTGTCTTCCCGTGAACCTTCTTTTCCTGTGTCTTGGACTAGTTCTCGAGAGACTGTTTGTTAGGGATGTCTTTGTCATACATTGGTTGTTACGGATTTATAGATCCAAAATACTATTTGTTTTGGTGCTTAAATTTCTACTCTATTTTAACATCATATCGATAAGCAGCACCGAGTGATGAGATGTCCAAAAAATACATTTCAATCTGGATGTATCTGTGTAGAGCCCCACGGTATTTCAGAACCAAATGTCGCTCGGAGTCTTAGATACCCAGCTTGGTGCGCAAGGTATGGAAGGTATTGGTGAACTCTGGAACTTCTTGGACCCATTCTTGTCGTAGTGTGGTCCATCTCATGTACTGGTCCTCATAGTTTCCAACAGGGTAATATTGTTCCTTTACCGCATCCATAAAAAAAATCCCAAGTGGGATCAGCCCCATATATTTCATACCCGTCTGTGGAACTCTACTCCCAATCAGTTCCCCACCAATGTTTGACATGGGGGGGAGATTTATGGGGTGTGAAGTTGATATTTTATTTGTCGAAAAATTTGTGAACAGAGAAATAACCTTCTAGCAGATTTAACCATTTGTCTAGGGCTTCTGCATCTATCTGTCCTTCAAATACAAGAATATAAAAATTAAATTGTACCTTGAAAGGAAAGGTGCCTCCAAAGTGGACACTTGATGAAGATGTGCTTGTTGCTATCAGCAGGCATTGAAGGATGTGGGAAAAATTCTCCATCATTTCGTCCCTTTGTCGTGTGAGAGCTTTCTTAGGCAACAGACTGATAGGATCATCTGCTCCATCACTTTTATTTTCTTCCACCATTGAGGTTTTCTTGGGTGTATGAGAGAGATTGTCCTCAAGAGAGACAAGCTCGAGACCCAACTTGTTATACTCAAACCTCGTCAGGGACATGCACTGAAAAAACAATCAAGAGCAGCCTGCTCTGATACCACTGATTCGGATTATTTTCGGCACGAAATGAGATTGGAGATATAATAAAGAAATGCACAGAGATATCACAGATATTCAAAAATATAACATAAATATATCAGAGATGAAACCATAAACACAGAGGTACAGTAATACACGATTTCTATTAATGAAAGAAATGTACAAAGATTGTAAAAATATAGAGTGAAAGACTCGCTAGAATGGTGACATCTTATCTCTGAGAAGAGATGTGACGGCTACATGCATTCGCAAGAATATCATTACAATGAGGCTCTAAAGGCCTTTTTACAATAAACAGGAATTCCAAAAAACCTATACATCCAAAAACCTAACCCTAGGAGATGAAGCGCCAAAAGTCATGTGGGCCCTGTTTGGGTAAGTTAGTACATCAACTTCCTGGGGTCATAACTTTTTCATACGATCTCCATTTTAGGTGTATGATAGATTGTTGGAAAGATATCGTCGAGGATATTCATTTTGGGGACTCAATAATGCCTTTGGCTATCATTGTGAACCTTGATCTTGAATAAAACTTCATTTAGGCCCTCAAAATGGCCCTGTAAATTAAAACCTACTAAAAATAGTAAATTGCCAAAATTACCAGAAAATTGTTTTGAGCCAGTTGGAAAAGGTGGGTGGATACCGATATCCACTTGGATCAATCCTCCCTCCTTAGGAAGCAATTGTCTCCATTGCATTGAGTTCCTTGAGGAGAGGGAAAAGTGTTTGTTGGATCTGCATCTGGGTGAGCTGCTTGTATTGTTGCAGACGTCGCGTTGCTTAGTTTGTGGAAGTCTGTCATGAACCTGTTGAAGCTGAGGTTGTTCAAAAAGTCGAGCTACATGAGAGGAAGGTGTGTAGAAGGAATCTTTGTGCTTTGTTGCAATCTTGTCGACCTACTTCTATTGGATAGAAGGTGTAGGGGGAGAGGCTGTAGTGGTTGCAGTGTCCTTCTATTCCCTTTTTGAATAGATTGTGAAGAAGCTCAATTTTGTAGTATGAGATACTACCTTGTGACACTTTTTAGGTGGAACAATAGTCAAAACTACCTCTGGTATTCTGTAGAGATGACCCCCCAAACTAAGAACAACACTACGGGGTTGAGACTCATAAATAGCATGGCACTTCCACATATATGGCTATCCCAAGAGAACATCACAGACATCCAGTGGGGCAACATCACATAATACCTCATCCTTGAAGGGTTGGATGTTGTATGACAATCGACATTGCTGGCTAACACGAAGATCTCATCCTTTGCGAAGCCACCAATTATTGTATTGTTACAGGTGTGGTGTTGTTGACAATCCCAACTGTTTGACGTCCTCTATTGAGATGAGGTTCTTATGGCTTCCGTTGTCAACAATAAAATGCAGCGGGGTCCCCTTCACCCACATCTGTGAATGAAAAAGGCCCTCCCCCTCTTCGATATCTATTGGTTCTTCTCGTTGAATTGATGCAATTGCGACAATAGCAGTGGGGTCTATGTTAATGATCTGTCCTTTACCAGTATTTTCATAATCGTATTCTAAATCACGGTTCGGCTCCTTGTCTTTGATCTCGGTGACCAATGACTATTTTGAGGAACATTCATTGGTGTTGTGCCAAGGGATTTTGTGGAAATCGCACCATTTTCTGACGTCCTTCTTTGTCTTCCTGTGACCCTTCTTTTCATGTGTCTTGGACTAGTTTTCAGGAGGCTTTTTGTTAGGGATGTCTTTGTCATACTTTGGTTGTTTCGGATTTACAGATCCGAAATCCTGTTTGTTTTTGTGCTTAAATTTCTACTCGATTTTAACAAGATATCGATAAGCAGCATCGAGTGATGAGATGTCCAGAAATTCCATTTCAATCTGGATGTATCTGTGTAGAGACCCATGGTATTTCAGAACCAAATGTCGCTCATAGTCGTAGATACCCAATAAGTTCCCCACCAATGTTTGACATGGGGGAGAACTTTAAGGAGTGCGAAGGTGATATTTTCTTTGTCAGAAAATTTGTGAATAGAGAAATAACCTTCTAGCAGATTTAACCATTTGTCTAGGGCTTCTGCATCTATCTGTCCTTCAAATACAGGAATATCAAAATTAACTTGTACCTTGAAAGGTGAGGTGTCTCCAAAGTGGACGCTTAATGAATATTCTCATGTTGCTCTCGACAGGAATTGAAGGATGTGGGAAAAATTCTCCATCATTTCGTCCCTCTGTCACGTGAGGGCTTGCTCAAGCAACAGACTAATAGGATCGTTTGCTCGGTCATTTTTCTTTTCTTCTGCCATTGAGGGTTTGTTGGGTGTGTGATAGTGATTTTCCTCAAGAGAGACAAGCTTGATACCCAACTTTATATACTCAAACGTCGTCAGGGACATGCACTGAAAAAATGATCAAGAGCAGCCTGCTCTAATATCAATGACCCAGATTATTTTTGGCACGAAATGAGATTGGAGATATAATAAAGAAATGCACAGATATATCGCTGATATTCAAAAATATAATAGAAATATATCAGAGATGCAACCATAAACACAGAGGTATAGTAATACATGATTTCTATTAATGAAATAAATGTACAGAGACTGTAAAAATACAAAGTGAAAGAGTCGCTAGAATGGTGGCAGGTTATCTCTGAGAAGAGATGTGAAGGCTACTCCCATTCGCAAGAAGTTCATTAAAATGAGGCTCTGAAGGGATTTTAACAATAAACAGAAATTCCAAAAACCCTAGACATCCAAAAACCTAACCCTAGGAGATGAAGCGCCAAAAGTCATGTGGGCCCCATTTGGGTAAGTTAGTACATCAACTTCCCAGGGTCGTAACTTTTGCAAACGATCTCTTTTTTAGGCATATGATAGCTCGTTGGAAAGGTATCACAGAGGAGATTCATTTTCGGGTCTCAATCATTCCTTTGGATATCATTGAGAACCTAGATATTGAAAAACATTCATTTAGGCCCTCAAAATGGCCCCGAAAGTTAAAACCTGCTAAAAATAGTAAATTGCCAAAATTGCCAGAAAATTGTTTTGAACCAGTCGAAAATGGTGGGTGGCCACTGATATCCACCTAGATCAATCCTCCTTCCTTAGGAAGAAATGGTCTCCATTGCGTTGAGTTCCCAGGGGAGATGGAAAAGCTTTTGTTGGATTTGCATCTGGGTGAGCTACTTGTATTGTTGGAGACGTTGCATTGCTTAGTTTGTGGAAGTCTATCATGAACCTATTGAAGTTGAGGTTGTTCAACAAGTAGAGCTACATGAGAGGAAGGTGTGCAAAATGAATCTTTGCACTTTGCTGTAACCTTGTCTACCTGCTTCTGTTAGATAGAAGGTGCAGGGGTCGAGGATGTAATGGTTTTCGTGACCTTCTGTTCCCCTTTTGAATAGATTGTGAAGAAGCTGAATTTTGTAGTATGAGATACTACCTTGCAACACTTTTTATGTGGAACAATAGTCGGAACTATCTCTAGTATTCTGTAGAGATGACAACCCAAAGTAACAATGAAACTATGAGGTCGAGACTCCTAAACAGAATGGCACTTTCACATATATGGCTCTCCCAAGAGAACATCACAGACATCCAGTGGGAAAACATCACATAATACCTCGTCCTTGAAGGGTTGGATGTCGTATGACAATCGACATTTTTAGCTGACAGAGAGAGCTCGTCCTTTGCAAAGCCACCCGATGTTTTATGGCTGGAGGTGTGGTGTTGTTGACAATCCCAACTGTTTGACGACCTTTGCTGAGATGAGGTTCTTCTGGCTTTGGGATCTATTGGTTCTTCTGGTTGAATTGATGGGGTTGCGAAAATAACAGTGGGGTCTGCGTCAATGATCTGTCCTTTACCACTATTTTCATAATCATATTCTTATTTAGGGTTTGGCTCCTTGTCTTTGATCTCAGCCACTAATGACTGTTTTGAGCGACATTCATTCGTGTTGTGCCAAGGGCTTTTGTGGAAATCACACCATTTTCTGATGTCCTTCTTTGTCTTCTCATGAACCTTCTTTTCCTGTGTCTTGGACTGGTTTTCGGGAGACTATTTGTTAGGGTTGTCTTTGTCATACTTTGGTTGTTGTGGATTTACATATACGAAATCCTATTTGTTTTGGTGCTTAAATTTCTTCTCGATTTTAACAGCATATCGATAAGCAACACCAAGTGATGAGATGTCCAGAAAATCTGTTTCAGTATGGATGTATCTGTGTAGATCCCCGCGACATTTCATAACCAAATTTTCCTCGATGTATTTGATACACAGCTTGGTGTGCAAGGTATGGAATGTATTGGTGAACTCTGGAACTGCTTGCCCCCTCTCTTGCTGCAGTGTGGTCCATCTCATGTACTGGTCCTCATAGTTTCCAACAGGGTAATATTGTTCCTTTACCACATCCACAAAAAAATCCCAAGCGGAATTGGTCCCATATATTTCATAGTCCTCTATGGAAATCTGCTCCCAATAAGTTCCCCACCAATGTTTGACATGGGGGAGAGCTTTAAGGAGTGCGAAGGTGATCTTTTCTTTGTCTGAAAATTTGTGAATAGAGAAATAACATTCTAGCATATTTAACCATTTGTCTAGGGCTTCTGCATCTATCTTTCCTTCAAATACAAGAATATCAATATTAACTTGTACCTTGAAAGGTGAGGTGCCTCCAAAGTGGTCGTTTGATGAATATGTGCCTGTTTCTATCGATGGGCATTGAAGGATGTGGGAAAAATTCTCCATCATTCTGTCCCTATGTCGTGTGAGAGCTTGCTCAAGCAATAGACTGATAGGATCCTCTTCTCCGTCATTTTTCTTTTCTTCCGCCATTGAAGGTTTAATGGGAGAGAGAGATTTTCCTCAAGAGAGAAAATCTCAAGACCCAACTTTCTATATGCAGACCTCGTCAGGGACATGCACTGAAAAAACGATCAAGAGCATCTTGCTTTGATACCACTGATCCGGATTATTTTTGGCACTAAATGAGATTGGAGATATAATAAAGAAATGCACAAAGATATCGCAGATATTCAATAATATAACATAAATATATCAGAGATGCAACCATAAACACAGAGGTACAGTAATACACAATTTCTATTAATGAAAAAAATGTACAGAGACTATAAAAATACAGAGTGAAAGACTCGCTAGAATGGTGGCAGCATATCTCTGAGAACAGATGTGACGACTACTCGCATTCATAAGAAGATCATTACAATGATTCTCTGAAGGCCTTTTTACAATAAACAGGAATTCCAAAAACCCTAGACATCCAAAAAACTAACCCTAGGAGATGAAGTGCCAAAAGTCATGTGTGCCCCGTTTGGGTAAGTTAGTACATCAACTTCTCGGGGTCGTAACTTTTGCATACGATCTTCGTTATAGGCATATGATAGATAGTCGGAAAGGTAGCATCGAGGAGATTAATTTTGTGGTCTCAATCATGCCTTTGGCTGTTATTGAGAACCTCAATCTCAAAAAAGATTCATTTAGGCCCTCAAAATGGCCCCGGAAGTTAAAACTTGCTAAAAATAGTTAATTGCCAAAATTGCCAGAAAACTATTTGCTGGATCTACATCTGGGTGAGCTGCTTGTATTGCTGGAGACATTGCGCTGCTTAGTTTATGGAAGTATTTCATGAACCTGTTGAAGTTGATGTTGTTCAACAAGTCGAGCTACATGAGAGGAAGGTGTGCAGAAGGAATCTTTGCGCTTTGTCACAACCTTGTCGACCTCCTTCTGTTGGATAGAAGGTGCAGAGGTCGAGGCTATAATGGTTGCAGTGTCCTTCTGTTCCCGTTTTGAATATATTGTGAAGAAGATGAATTTTGTAGTATGAGATACTACCTTGCGACACTTTTTAGGTGGAACAATAGTCAGAACTACCTCTAGTATTCTGTAGAGATGACCCCCCAAACTAACAATGGCACTACGGGGTCGAGACTCATAAATAGTATGGCGCTTCCACATATATGGCTGGCCCAAGAGAACATCACAGACATCCAATGGGGAATCATCACATAATTCCTCGTCCTTGAAGGGTTGGATGCCATATGACAATTGACATTGCTAGCTAACACGGAGATCACGTCCTTGGCGAAGCCACCCGATGTTGTATGGTTCTGGATGTGGTGTTGTCGACAATCCCAAATGTTTGACGACCTCTGTTGAGATGAGGTTCTTATGGCTTCCTCTATCAACAATAAAATGTAGTGGGTTCCCCTTCACCACCATCTATGAATGAAAAAGGCACTCCCCCTCTTCAGGATCTGTTGGTTCTTCTGGTTGAATTGATGCGGTTGCGACAATAGCAGTGGGGTCTACGTCAATGATCTGTCCTTTACGAGTATTTTCATAATCATATTTTAAATCATGGTTCATCTCCTTGTCTTTGATATTCACCACCAATGACTGTTTTGAGCGACATTCATCATTTTTGTGCCAGGGGATTTTTTGGAAATCGCACCATTTTTTGGTGTCCTTCTTTGTCTTCCCGTGACCCTTCTTTTCCTGTCTCTTGGACTAGTTTTCGGGAGACTGTTTGTTAGGGATGTTATTATCATACTTTGGTTGTTGTGGATTTACATATCCGAAATCCTTTTTGTTCTAGTGCTTAAATTTCTACTCGATTTTAACAGCATATTGATAAGCAACACCGAGTGATGAGATGTCCAGAAAATCCATTTCAGTCTAGATGTATATGTGTAGAGCCCCACGGTATTTCAGAACAAAATGTTTCTCAGAGTCTTTGATACCCAAATTGGTGTGAAAGATATGGAAGGTATTGGTGAACTCTGGAACTTCTTGACCCCTCTCTTGCCGCAGTGTGGTCCATCTCATGTACTGGTCCTCATAGTTTCCAACAGGGTAATACTGTTCCTTTACTGCATCCACAAAAAATCCCAAGTGGGCTCGGCCTCATATATTTCAGAATCCTTTGTGGAACCCCAATCCCAATAATTTCACCACCAATGTTTGACATGGGGGAGAGATTTAAGGAGTGTGAAGGTGATATTTTCTTTGTCAGAAAATTTGTGAACAGAGAAATAACCTTCTAGCAAATTTAACCATTTGTATAGGGCTTCTACATCTATCTGTCCTTCAAATACAGGAATATCAAAATTAACTTGTATCTTGAAATGTGAGGTGCCTCCAAAGTGGTCTCTTGATGAATATGTTTCTGTTGCTATCAAAAGGCGTTGAAGGATGTGGGAAAAATTATCCATCGTTTCGTCCCTTTGTCACGTGAGAGCTTGCTCAAGCAGCAGACTGATAGGATCATCTGCTTCGTCATTTTTCATTTCTTCTGCCATTGAGGGTTTCTTGGGTATGCGAGAGTTATTTTCCTCAAGAGAGACAATCTCGAGACCCAACTTAATATACTCAGACCTCGTCGAGGACATGCACTAAAAAAACTATCTAGAGCAACCTACTCTGATACCACTGATACAGAATATTTTCGGCGCGAAATGAGATTAGAGATAGAATAAAGAAATGCATAGATATATCACAGATATTCAATAATGTAACAGAAATATATCAAATATGAAACCATAAACATAGAGGTATAGTAATACATTATTTCTATTAATGAAAGAAATGTACAGGGACTGTAAAAATACAGAGTGAAAGACTCACTAGAATGGTGGCAGCTTATCTCTAAGAAGAGATGTGACAGCTACTCGCATTCGTAAGAAGATCATTACAATGAGGCTCTAAAGGAATTTTTACAATAAACAGGAATTACAAAAACCCTAGACATCCAAAAACCTAACCCTAGGAAATGAAGCGCCAAAAGTCTTGTTGGCCCGATTTGGGTAAGTTAGTACATCAACTTCCCTGGGTCGTAACTTTTGCATACGATCTCCATTTTAGGTGTATGATAGCTCGTTGGAATGGTATCTTCAAGGAGACTCATTTTGAGGGCCCAACCATGTCTTTGGCTATCATTCAAAACCTCTATCTCAAAAAATATTCTTTTAGGCCCTCAAAATGGCCTCGAAAGTTAAAACCTACTAAAAATAGTAAATTGCCAAAATTGCTAGAAAATTGTTTTGAGCAAGTTGGAAAAGGTGGGTGGCCACCGATATCCACCTGGATCAATCCTCCCTCCTTAGGAAGCAATGGTATCCATTATGTTGAGATCCCTAGGGAGAGGGAAAAGCATTTGCTGGATCTGCATCAGGGTGACCTACTTGTATTACTGGAGAGGTCGCATTGCTTAGTTTGTGGAAGTCTGTCATGAACCTGTTGAAGCTGAGGTTGTTCAATAAGTCGAGATACATGAGAGGAAGGTGTGCAAAATGAATCTTTGTGCTTTGTTGCAACCTTGTCAACCTGCTTCTGTTGGATAGAAGGTGCAGGGGGTGAGGCTGTAGTGGTTGTAGTGTCCTTATGTTCCCCTTTTGAACAGATTGGGAAGAAGATGAATTTTGTAGTATGAGATACTACCTTGCAACACTTTTTAGGTGGAACAATAGTCGGAACTACCTCTGGTATTCTGTAGAGATCACCCCCCAAACTAACAATGACACTATGGGGTCGAGACTCATAAACAGCATGGCGCTTCCACATATATGGTTGGCCCAAGAGAAAATCACATACATATAGTGAGGAAACATCACATAATACCTCATCCTTGAAGGTATGGATGTTGTATGACAATTGACATTGCTAGCTGACATGGAGATCTCGTCCTTGGCGAAGCCACCCGATGTTGTATGGCTGCGGGTGTGGTGTTGTCGACAATCCCAACTATTTGACGACCTCTGCTGAGATGAGGTTCTTCCGGCTTCCGCTATCAACAATAAAATGTAGTGGGGTCCTCTTCACCCACATCTGTGAATGAAAAAGGCTCTCCCCCTCTTCGGGATCTGTTCATTCTTCTATTTGAATTGATGTGGTTGCGACAATAGCAGTGGGGTCTGTGTCAATGATTTGTCCTTTACTAGTATTTTTAGAATCGAATTCTAAATGCAGGTTTGGCTCCTTGTCTTTGATCTTCACCACCAATGACTATTTTTAGAGACATTCATTGGTGTTGTGCCAGGGGATTTTGGGCAAATCACACCATTTTCTGGTGTCCTTCTTTGTCTTCCCGTGACCCTTCTTTTCCTGTGTCTTGGACTAGTTTTTGGGAGACTGTTTGTTAGGGTTGTCTTTGTCATACTCCGGTTGTTGTGTCTTTACAGATACAAAATCTCATTTATTCTGGTGCTTACATTTCTTCTTGATTTTAACATCATATTGATAAGCAACACTGAGTGATGAGATGTCCAGAAAATCCATTTCAGTCTGGATGTATCTGTGTAGAGCCCCAGGGTATTTTAGAACCAAATGTCGCTCGGAGTCTTTGATACCCAACTTGGTGCGCAAGGTATGGAATTTATTGGTCAACTTCGAAACTTCTTGGCCCCTCTCTTGCCATAGTGTGGTCCATCTTATGTATTGGTCCTCATAGTTTCCAACAGGGTAATATTATTCCTTTACCACATCCACAAAAAAATCCCAAGTGGGATAGACCCCATATATTTCAGAGTCCTCTGTGTAAATATGATCCCAATAAGTTCCCCACCAATGTTTTACATGGGGGACAACTTTAAGGAGTGCGAAGGTGATCTTTTCTTTGTCAAAAAATTTGTGAACAAATAAATAACCTTCTAGCAAATTTAACCATTTGTCTAGGCCTTCTGCATCTATATGTCCTTCAAATAAAGGAATATAAAAATTAACTTGTACCTTGAAAGGAGAGGTGCCTCCAAAGTGGATTCTTGATGAATATGTGTCTATTGCTATCGGCAAGTGTTGAAGGATGTGGGAAAAATTCTCGATCATTTCATCCCTCTGTCGCGTGAGAGTTTGCTCAAGCAACAGACTGATAGGATCGTCTGCTCCGTCATTTTTATTTTCTTCCTCCATTGAGGGTTTCTTGGGTGTGTGAGAGAGATTTTACTCAAGAGAGACAAGATCAAGACCCAACTTGCTATACTTATACCTTGTCGGGGACATGCACTGAAAAAACGATCAAGAGCAGCCTGCTCTGATACCACTGATCCAGATTATTTTTGGCACGAAACAAGATTGGAGATATAATAACAAAATGCACAGAGATATTGCAAATATTCAATAATATAATAGGAATATATCAGATATGCAACCATAAACATAGAGGTACAGTAATAGAAGATTTCTATTAATGAAAGAAATGTACAGAGACTGTAAAAATACAGAGTGAAAGACTTTCTAGAATGGTGACAGCTTATCTCTGAGAAGAGATGTGACGGCTACTCGCATTCGCAAGAAGATCATTACAATGAGGCTCTAAAGTCCTTTTTACAATAAACAATAATTCCAAAAACCCTAGACATCCAAAAACCTAACCGTAGAATATGAAGGGCCAAAAGTCATGTGGGCCCCGTTTGGGTAAGTTACTACATCAACTTCCTGGGGTCGTAACTTTTGCATACGATCTCCATTTTAGGCATATGATAGCTCATTGGAAATGTATCATCGAGGAGATTCATTTTGGGATCTCAATAATGAATTTGGCTATAAATTAGAACCTCTATCTTGAAAAACATTAATTTAGGCCCTCAAAATGGCCCCATAAGTTAAAACATGCTAAAAATTAGTAAATTGTCAAAATTGCCATAAAACTGTTTTGAGCCAGTCAAGAAAGGTGGGTGGCCACCGATATCCACCTGGATCAATCCTCCCTTATTGGGAAGTAATGGCCTCCATTGTGTTCAGTTCCTGGGGGAGAGGGAAAAGCATTTGTTGGATCTGCATCTAAGTGAGTTGCATGTATTGTTGGAGATGTCGCGCTGCATAGTTTGTTTAAGTTTGCCATGAACCTGCTGAAGCTGAGGTTGTTCAATAAGTCGAGCTACATGAGATAATGGTGTGCAGAACAAATATTTTCACTTTGATGCAACCTTGTCGACCTGCTTCTGTTGGATAGAAGGTGCAGGGGGTGAGGCTGTAGTGGTTGCATTGTCCTTCTATTCCCCTTTTGAATAGATTGTGAAGAAGCTGAATTTTGTGGTATGAGATACTACCTTGCGACAATTTTTAGGTGGAACAATAGTCAAAACTACCTCTCGTATTCAGTAGAGATGACCCCCCAAAGTAAGAATGACACTACAGGGTCAAGACTCATAAATAGCATGGTGCTTCCACATATATGGTTGGCCCAAGAGAACATCACAGACATCCAGTGGGGAAACATCACATAATACCTCGTCCTTGAAGGGATGGATGTCGTATGACAATCGACATTGTTGGCTGACACAGAGATCTCATCCTTGGTGAAGCCACCTGATGTTGTATGGCTCCAGGTGTGGTGTTTTCGACAATCCCAACTGTTTAGTGACCTTTACTGAGATGAGGTTCTTCTGGCTTCCTCTATCAACAATAAAATGCAGCGAGGTCCCCTTCACCCACATATGTGAATGAAAAAGGCACTCCCCCTCTTTCAGATCTGTTGGTTCTTCTGGTTGAATTGATGCGGTTGCGACAATAGCAATGGGGTCTGCGTCAATGATCTGTCCTTTACTAGTATTTTCAGAATAGGATTTTGAATCAGGGTTCAATTCCTTGACTTTGATCTCAGCCACCAATGACTTTTTTGAGAGACATTCATCGATGTTGTACCATGGTATTTTGTGAAAATCATACCATTTTTCAGTGTCCTTTATCTTCCCGTGACCATTCTTTTCCGGTGTCTTGGGATGGTTTTTGGGAGACTGTTTGTTAGCGTTGTCTTTTTCATAATTTGGTTGTTGTGCATTTACAGATCTAAAATCCCAGTTTTTTTGGTGCTTAAATTTCTGCTCGATTTTAATAAGATATCGATAAGAAACACCGAGTGATGAGATGTCCAGAAAATCCATTTCAATCTGGATGTATCTATGTAGTTCCCCATGGTATTTCGGAACCAAATGTTGTGCAGAGTCTTTGATACCCAACTTGGTGCGCAAGGTATGGAAGGTATTGGTGAACTCCAAAACTTTTTGGCCCCTCTCTTGCTACAGTGTGGTCCATCTCATGTACTGGTCCTCATAGTTTACAACAGGGTAATATTGTTCCTTTCCCGCATCCACAAAAAAATCTCAAGTGGGATCGACCCCATATATTTCAGACTCTTCTGTGCAACTCTGTTCCCAATAATTTCCCCACCAATGTTTGACATGGGGGAGAGCTATAAGGATTGCGAAGGTGATTTTTTCTTTGTCAAAAAATTTGTGAACAAAGAAATAACCTTCTAGTAGATTTAACCATTTGTCTAGGGCTTTTGCATCTATGTTTCCTTCAAATACAGGAATATAAAAATTAACTTGTACCTTGAAAGGCGAATTGCCTCCAAAGTGGCATCTTGATAAATATATGCCTGATGCTATTGGCAGACGTTGAAGGATGTGGGAAAAATTCTGTATCATTTCGTCCCTCTGTCGCGTGAGAGCTTGCTCAAGCAACAAACTTATAGGATCGTCTGCTCTATAATTTTTCTTTTCTTCTGCCATTGAGGGTTTTTTGGGTGTGCAAGAGAGATTGTCCTCAAGAGAGACAAGCTCGAGACCCAACTTGTTATACTCATACCTCGTCGAGGACATGCATTGAAAAAAATATCAAGAGTAGCCTTCTTTGATACCACTGATCCGGATTATTTTCAGCACGAAATGAGATTGGAGATATAATAAAGAAATGCACAGAGATATCGCAGATATTCAATAATATAACAGAAATATATCAGAGATGAAACCATAAACACAGAAGTATAGTAATACATGATTTCTATTAATGAAAGAAATGTACAGAGACTGTAAAAATACAGAGTGAAAGACTCGATAGAATGGTGGCAGCTTATCCCTGAGAAGAGATGTGACGGCTAATCATATTCCCAAGAAGATCATTACAATGAGGCTTTGAAGGAATTTTTACAATAAACAAGAATGCCAAAAACTCTAGACATCCAAAAACCTAACCCTAGGAGATGAAGCGCCAAAAGTCATGTGGGCCACGTTTGGGTAAGTTAGTACATCAACTTCCCAGGGTCATAACGTTTACATACGGTCTCCGTTTTAGGCGTATGATAGCTCGTTGGAAAGGTTTCATCGAGGAGATTACTTTTGGGGGTTAAATCATGAATTTGACTATAATTGAGAACCTTGATCTCGAAAAACCTTCATTTAGGCCCTCAAAATGTCCCTGGAAGTTAAAACCTGCTAAAAATAGTAAATTGCCAAAATTGCCATAAAATTGTTTTGAGCAAGTCGGAAAAGGCGGGTGGCCACCAATATCCACCTAGATCAATCCTCCCTCCTTAGGAAGCAATGGTCTCCATTGCGTTGAGTTCACGGGGGAGAGGGAAAAGCGTTTGTTGGATCTGCATCTGGGGGAGTTGCTTGTATTGTTGGAGACGTCGTGCTGCTTAGTTTGTGGAAGTATGTCATGAACCTATTGAAGCTGAGGCTTTTCAACAAGTCGAGCTACATGAGAGGAAGGTGTGCAGAAGGAATCTTTGTGCTTTGCTGCAACCTTTTCGACCTTCTTCTGTTGGATAGAAGGTGCAGGGGGCGAGGCTGTAGTGGTGGCAGTGTCCTTCTGTTCCCCTTTTGAACAGATTGTGAAGAAGTTGAATTTTGTAGTATGAGATACTACCTTGCGACACTTTTTAGGTGGAACAGTAGTCAGAAATACCTCTGGTATTCTGTAGATATGACCCCCAAAAGCAACAATGACACTACCAAGTTGAGACTCATAAACAACATGGTGCTTCCACATATATGGCTGGCCCAAGAGAATATCACAGACATCCAGTGGGGAAACATCACATAATATCTTGTCCTTGAAGGGATGGATGCTATATGACAATCGACATTGTTGGTTGACATGGAGATCTCATCCTTAGTGAAGCCACCCAATGTTGTATGGCTACGGGTGTGGTGTTCTCGACAATCCCAACTATTTCATGACCTCTTCTGAGATGAGGTTCTTCTGGCTTCCGCTATCAACAATAAAATGCAGCGGGGTCCCCTTCACCCACATATATGAATGAAAAAGGCACTCCCCCTCTTTAGGATCTGTTTGTTCTTCTAGTTGAATTGATGTGGTTGTGACAATAGAAGTGGGGTCTGTGTCAATGATTTTTCCTTTACTAGTATTTTTAGAATCGGATTCTAAATGCGGGTTTGGCTCCTTGTCTTTGATATTCACCACAAATGACTGTTTTGGGCGACATTCATCGCTGTTGTGCTAGGGGCTTTTGTGGAAATCGTACCATTTTTTGGTGTCCTTCTTTGTCTTACGATGACCGTTCTTTTCCTATGTCTTGGACTGGTTTTCGGTAGACTGTTTGTTAGAGTTATCTTTGTCATAATTTGGATGTTGCAGATTTACATATCCGAAATCCCATTTGTTCTAGTGCTTAAATTTCTTCTCGATTTTAATAGCATATGGATAAGCAGCACCGAGTCATGAGATGTCCAGAAAATCCATTTTAGTCTGGATGTATCTGTGTAGAGCCCCACGGTATTTCAGAACCAAATGTCACTCAGAGTCTTTGATACCTAGCTTGGTGCATAAGGTATGGAAGGAATTGGTGAACTCTGGAATTACTTGGCCCCTCTCTTGCCGCAATGTGGTCCATCTCATGTACTAGTCCTCATATTTTCCATAGGGTAATATTGTTCCTTTACCGCATCCACAAAAAAAATCCCAAGTGGGATCGATCCCATAAATATTTGAGACTCCTCTGTGGAACTCTGCTCCCAATAAGTTCCCCACCAATGTTTGACATGGGGGAGAGATTTAAGGAGTGCGAAGGTGATATTTTCTTTGTTGGAAAATTTGTGAACAGAGAAATAACCTTCTAGCAGATTTAACCATTTGTCTAGGGCTTGTACATCTATCTGTCCTTCAAATACAGGAATATCAAAATTAAATTGTACCTTGAAAGGTAAGGTGCCTCCAAAGTGGCCACTTGATGAAGATGCACTTGTTGCTATCAGACTGATAGGATCGTCTGCTCCATAATTTTTCTTTTCTTCCGCCATTGAGGGTTTCTTGGGTGTGTGAGAGTGATTTTCCTCAAGAGAAACAAGTTTGAGACCTAACTTGCTATACTCAAACCTCGTCGGGGACATGCACTGAAAAAATGATCAAGAGCAACCTGCTCTGATACCATTGATCCCGATTATTTTCGGCACGAAATCAGATTGGAGATCTAATAAATAAATGCACAGAGATATCACAGATATTCAATAATATAACAGAAATATATTAGAGATGAAACCATAAACATAGAGGTACATTAATACACAATTTCTATTAATGAAAGAAATGTACAGAGACTGTAAAAATACAGAGTGAAAGACTCGCTAGAATGGTGGCAGCTTATCTCTGAGAAGATATGTGATGGCTACTCGCATTTGCAAGAAGATCATTAAAATGAGGCTCTGAAGGCCTCTTTACAATAAAAAAGAATCCCAAAAACCCTAGACATACAAAAACCTAACCCTAGGAGATGAAGCGCCAAAAGTCATGTGGGCCTCATTTGGGTAAGTTAGTACATCAACTTCCAGGGGTCATAACTTTTGCACACGATCTCCGTTTTAGGCGTATGATAGCTATTTGGAAAGGTATTATTGAGGAGATTCATTTTTGGGGATCAATCATGCCTTCAACTATATTTGAGAACCTCGATCTTGAAAAACCTTCATTTAGGCCCTCAAAATGGCCCCAGAAGTTAAAACCTGCTAAAAATAGTAAATTGCCAAAATTGCCAGAAAATTGTTTTGAGCCAGTCAAAAAAGGTGGGCGGCCACCGATATCCACCTGGATCAATCCTCCATCCTTAGGAAGCAATGGCCTCCATTGCATTTAGTTCCCGAACGAGAGGGAAAAGCGTTTACTGGATCTGCAACTGGGTGAGTTGCTTGTATTGCTGGAGACATTGCTTTACTTAGTTTGTGGAAGTCTGTCATGAACCTGTTGAAGTTGAGGTTGTTCAACAAGTCGAGCTACATGAGAGGAAGGTGTGCAGAAGGAATATTTTCACTTTGTTGCAACCTTTTCAACCTGCTTCTGTTGGATAGAAGGTGTAGGGGGCGAGGCTATAGTGGTTGGAGTGTCCTTATGATCCCCTTTTGAACAGATTGTGAAGAAGATGAATTTTGTAGTATGAGATACTACCTTCTGACACTTTTCAGGTGGAAAAATAGTCAGAACTACCTCTAGTATTCTATAGAGATGACCCCCCAAAGTAACAATGACACTATGAGGTCGAGACTCATAAACAACATGGAGCTTCCACATATATGGCTGGCTTAAGAGAACATCACAGACATCAAGTGGGGAAACATCACATTATACCTAGACCTTGAAGGGCTGGATGTCATATGACAATCGACATTGTTGGATGACATGAAGATCTCATCCTTGGTGAAGCCACCGAATTTTATATGGCTATGGGTGTGGTGTTGTCGACAATCCCAACTGTTTGATGACCTCTGCTGAGATGAGGTTCTTCTAGCTTCCGCTATCAACAATAAAATGCAGAGGAGTCACCTTCATCCACATCTGTGAATGAAAAAGGTGCTCCCCCTCTTCGGTATCTGTTGGTTGTTCTGGTTGAATTGATGTGGTTGCGAGAATAGCTATGGGGTCTACGTCAATGATCTGTCCTTTACCAATATTTTCAGAATCAGATTCTGAATCAGGGTTTGGATCCTTGTCTTTGATCTTAGCC
The DNA here is from genome assembly GCA_009831015.1 of Picea engelmannii. Classification (NCBI taxonomy): domain Eukaryota; kingdom Viridiplantae; phylum Streptophyta; class Pinopsida; order Pinales; family Pinaceae; genus Picea; species Picea engelmannii. Next base: position 558,936 of record ML777727.1, read on the forward strand.
ACCAATGACTTTTTTGAGCGACATTCATTGGTGTTGTGTCAGGGGATTTTGTGGAAATCGCACCATTTTTTGGTGTCCTTCTTTATCTTCCCGTGACCCTTCTTTTCCTGTGTCTTGGACTGGTTTTTGGGATACTGTTTGTTAGGGTTGTCTTTGTCAGACTTTTGTTGTTGCGGATTTACAGATCTGAAATCCCATTTGTTCTGGTGCTTAAATTTCTGCTCAATTTTAATAGCATATCGATAATCAGCCCCGAGTGATGAGATGTCCAGAAAATCCATTTCAGTCTGGATGTATCTGTGTAGATCCCCTCAGTATTTTAGAACCAAATGTTGCTCAGAGTCTTTGATACCCAGCTTGGTGTGCAAGGTATGGAAGGTACTGGTGAACTCTGGAACTACTTGGCCCCTCTCTTGCCGCAGTGTGATGCATCTCATGTATTGGTCCTCATAGTTTCCAACAGGGAAATAATGTTCCTTTACCGCATCCACAAACAAATCCAAAGTGGGATCGGCCCCATATATTTCAAACTCCTCTCTGGAAATCTACTCCCAATAAGTTCCCCACCAATGTTTGACATGGGGGAGATCTTTAAGGAGTGCAAAGGTGATCTTTTCTTTGTCGAAAAAATTGTGAACAGAGAAATAACCTTCTAGCATATTTAACCATTTGTCTAGGGCTTCTGCATCTATCTGTCCTTCAAATACAAGACTATCAAAATTAACTTGTACCTTGAAAGGCAAGGTGCCTCCAAAGTTGTCGCTTGATGAAGATGCACCTCTTTCTATTGGCAAGCATTGAAGGATGTGGGAAAAATTCTCCTTCATTTCGTCCCTCTATCACATGAGAGCTTGCTCAAGCAACAGACTGATAGGATCGCCTGCTCCATCATTTTTATTTTCTTCCGCCATTGAGGGTTTCTTGGGTGTGTGAGAGAAATTTTCCTCAAGAGTGACAAGCTCTAGACCCAACTTTCTATACTCATACCTCGTCGGGGACATGCACTCAAAAAATTATCAAGAGCAGCCTGTTCTGATACCACTGATCCGGATTATTTTCGGCACGAAATGAGATTGGAGATATAATAAAGAAATGCACAGAGATATCATAGATTTTCAATAATATAACAAAAATATATCAGAGATCAAACCATAAACACAGAGGTACAGTAATACACAATTTCTATTAATGAAAGAAATGTATAGAGACTGTAAAAATACAGAGTGAAAGACTCGCTAGAATGGTGGCAACTTATCTCTGAGTAGAGATGTGACGGCTACTCGCATTTGCAAGAAGATCATTACAATGAGGCTCTAAAGGCGTTTTTACAATAAATAGGAATGCCAATAATCCTAGACATCCAAAAACCTAACCCTGGGAGATGAAGCACCAAAATTCATGTAGGCCCCGTTTGGGTAAGTTAGTACATCAAGTTCCCGAGGTCGTAACTTTTTCATACGATCTCTGTTTTAGGTGTATGATATCTCATTGGAAAGGTGTCATCAAGGAGATTCATTTTGTAGGATTAATAATTTCTATGGCTATCATTGCGAACCACTATCTCAAAAAACCTTCATTTAGGCCCTCAAAATGGCCCCGGAAGTTAAAACCTGCTAAAAATAGTAAATTGCCAAAATTACCAGAAAAGTGTTTTGAGCCAGTCAGAAAAGGTGGGTGGCTACTGATATCCACCTATATACATAATAGGGTCTGAATTTATCCATAAATTAGTTTAATCCATCGTAACAGACCTTTATGCCATGCATGGAAAATATCCCCAAACCATGTAATGACGATGGAGAAATCTGGTATATCCGTTCGTTTACACAAAAATCAATGTTTATTTCAGGAACATCCTTGGGTACCCATTGTTTCACTATATGTTTGTAACTCAATGGAAACTCGATGTCATCTATGCTCTCATGATCATAAGAACATGATCCCCCTTTCGGAAGAAAAAATTCCATACGTCTATGGAATTTTCTTCTGATCTTCTCACCTCTACTTGATCTCTGCCTATTAGACCTACTAGATGTCTCACTTTACTCTATTCTACCTAAAATTCCCTCACTCAATGAATATAGATTTGACAAATACCTATTTTCTTGTACATCCTATAACACCATTAATGACAGAAATAGTCAGTCAATCAACATGTAACACTAGTTCATTACTAGTATCCTATTAGTATCACGATAAGCTCATAATGATTACCATAGTGTTACTCTTTCACAATTTTATTATGCTCTATTACTATTGGTATACTATCTTGAAGTTATAGGGGCATGTTTGGAGTCAAATGACATCAACACCAAGAAAGACAAATCATTTTGAGATATTTTTAGTTTCTTACAAATTCATGTTCTATGACTCTCCCTGTCTAGTTTTTTCCATATTTTTGAGATTTGGACTTGAAATGGTTATAGTGGGATAAGGGGAACTCATATCATCTATTTTTTCTAGTGAAAATTTGACCCAAACTCAATAGGAACTATGAAAAAAATTAGGATTCCACTTCTATGTTGAGAATTTTTCTCATGTAACTTTACCCTAAGAGTTTTTGGACAATTTAAAGACAACCCAAACCATGGTATTTCTGAAAAAAAATGAACATGAAAGGTGGAATTTTAACTCAACGAAAAGACTACCCTCATCAGGTATATGAATATTATTTCAAATACATGAATATTCCAATACTAGACTATAATTCCTATGTTGAACACTTAAGTGGACCCTAATAAAACTGATAATACAAATGGAGGTCATGACTAGAGAAGAGGGAACCGAGGTGGCTGAGGTGGAGGATGTGATTCCTCAACCCAAGGAGAAGAAATGGTAGAAAGGTAAAGGTGGCCTAACATGTCAAAATGGAGTGAGCAATTGAGAGTAAAGTACATTGTTAAGTAACAAATACGAGATTTGTTATTGATTCATAACCCATCGATGGCTACAAAATTGTAAAGGCTAAGGCATGGGTGTGAGTTATTGACAATGGGATAAGTGATGTTTTTATTGTTGTTGTTGGCCATTAACTTGACTCAATCCATACAAAAAAGGAAAAATGTTTTAATTACCTTGACTCACTCCATCCAAAAATGACAAATGGGACAGGCCATTATTCAAAGGCCACGATTACATATTGGTCATATTAATGGTGAATGGACATTGCGGCTAAGTGGACATTGCATGGTATTCATTATGACATTTGTACTTTTCACAACTCCCTAGGTATATTCACAACTCCTAAGTTCGTTCACAAGTCTCGATGCAATCTTACAACTCTCAAGGCATTGGTCAGAATGGCATAGGAAGTTTGGGGATATTCTTCATGCACATGGACCTCCCATGTCATGCCACATCACAAAAAATGGAGTGCTCAACTTGTTTGTGCATTTGGAGGCATGTGTCACATAGTTTGATGGATGACCTCCTAGTTTGATCGATGTTGGATATTGACGAGAAAACATGCTTCCTAGAAAAGACCTCGATGGCTAATATTTTTGTGGAAATGAACTTGGGATATGGATTGCTTGAAGGAATTGATATCTAGGTGGGGAATTGTTCTTATTGTCAGGAGATAGACAATGTTAAGATTCCTTTTTGGTGCTCCATCCTTCATATGTATGGTCACCTTAGTTAAACTTTCCCTAAGAAATATACACCCAGTGATGAGGAAGAAGTTGAAGAGTGAATAGATGACATTGCCGAGCTCACAATTGATCTCAAAATGATAGAGGGAAGAGCCATAATCCCTCTTCATCAAAAGGTAAGTCTATATATATGGATCCTTCTTCTATTATTATTGAATATATATTAAGATATCTAGTTAGATAATGATGTCATTAGCACATCCTTGAAAGACCTTGATAAATCCCTAAAATATCCAATCTTGAAATAAAAGATGCATATGAGGAATTGGGATGTCATTAAAAAGACTAGAACCTAGATGGAAATGAGAGTTCATGTGGATAAGAAGATTTTGGAAAATATCAATACCCTGTTAGATGTTAAATAATTAGGGTCAAAGGGATCCCTTAAGTTACATGATGCCATAGGGCATATTCTTAGGCAATCCAATTTGGAGCAAGTAGAGGAAAACACCAAGTTGAAAAGGAGGATAACAGATTTGGAATCTACATTGATTCCTAAACCATTGTCTATGTAATTATTGGCCATTAGGACACCATATGAAAAACTTGCAAACAATCCCAAGATAATTTACACAAAAAAATGATCACAAGGGTTATTTTAGTGGATTAGGGAGACAATTGCAACCAAAATTGAAAAAATATTGAAGTTGTTGATGGATCTATGGGAATTGATGATCAAATTATTTGTCCTTGACACCAAAATTATTTATTTGACCAACTCTTTGAATCAATGATTTACCAAATTCTCTAAAAAGGAGATAAAATGATGGCTTAGTGATTTCGTTATTGAGAATTTTCATATTTATTGATTGATTCAAGAGAAATGCATAGAACTAAGAAAAGTACATAATGAAATATTTTCCTTAAGTGTGAAATAGGAGGTCCCAATGGGACCCATGATGGGTTACATCAAAACTTGGGTTGATAAAGTATTGGAAAATATATCTAAGGCCCTGTAATATTTAGTTAAGAAGACATTTAGGTTTTAAGAACCTTTCCAATGGCATGAGAGAGTATAAAATCATGGATTTCAAATAAGAACTAGGTGGTTTTTGTTGCTACTTGGTTCTCCTCTTTTGGTATGGAAATACCTATAATTTCCAAGTGGAGGCATGGCATTAGTTGGAGAACCAAGTAAAGATACAGGCTTACCTCGTGAGAGGGGAAAAATATGTTATTTATATATATACACCAGACTAGTGATACCTCTCATTTCCAAACCATCAAATTCACATCCTTCCTTTGGTGTCTCAGCGAGGGAGACTACTAGGGTTTGAGGAAAGTATGGGTAGGGGAGAAGAAGGTGATATTTCCATCTCCTTCCAACACAAAAATGGAACTAATGAAACTTGTAAAAAAAAAAAATACTAATCTCAAATTAGCAATGTAAATTCAAGTGTGTAGACGTACTCACCATCCCCATCCTCGCCCTTAGTCTCAGCGTCACTTGATCAAGTGTGTTGCACTAGACTGCCATAGTTCATTGTGTAGGTGTAGGGCCTCCTTATCTCTATTTTGTGGGGGGTATCTCCTCCTGCTCGCTTGGCTTGATCGAATGGTGTTCGAGTTTCAGGGGTTTTTCACCACTCCGTGAGGTTCTCTCCTCCCTCTCGCTGATCTCATCCCTCTCACTGGGCTAGAATGGCAGGGTTTTGGGGGGTCTCTCTCTAGTGTTTCTTTGTGTGAATGGGTGTGGGATTTATAATGGCAGGGTTTCACTCTAGTTTTGTTGTGTTTGAATGGGCATGGTCTCATTATGCATTTCAATTTTTTATTTTTTTTTGTTATTTTGTTTGAAATTTGCTATTTTTTTTGTTTTTGTGTTTTGTTTTTTTTATTATTGTCTTTAATATAATTAGTATATATCAATTATATATCATTCAATATAATATATAATTGGTATATATTATAATAATAATAATAATCTAGGACAAGTGTTAATACCCCAAAAAGTGTTAATGTATTATTTCATCGAGATCAAGTGTCAATAACCCACAATCACAGTATTTATGTCGTGACATTGGAGTAGAGTCCACATTAGGAACATCGAGAGTAGTGGAAAGATAGATACACTCATAACCCTAGACAAATATCCCATCAAACAAATAACAATGATTTTGGTGTAAGGTCTAATGCATGTGGTACTAGGGACAAAGCCAATTGTTGGATAGTTATCGATGGTGTTGGGGCGATGTTTCATTGTTTAGAATGCCTTAGTTGATAGTGTGACAATAAAATGTCCTTGTTGTTTCAAACCCTTGCGATTAGGGAGAAAGTGAAACTACACTCAAAATTAATTTACACTCATGAAACCCAAATACATGCCAAGTTAATTCACACCCATGATGTCTCAGTGGGAAATTACATTCCATGATGGGTTATAGTTGGGCATTGTACCTCCACCCCTCTCAAAATGAATTGAAATGCAATCACATTTCTTGGGAACTTGTGTCATTCATGAGAGAAACCTTCATCCTCTATGTTGATCCTTTGTCTTATCTCTTCCAATGTTGTGTCGCCATCGATTGGTTCTCTCTTGAACTAATTGTTATTGTGTTGTTGGATTTGGTGAACTTGGATTTGGTCGTCAAACCTATGGGTGGAAAATCATTTCCACTCATTTGGGTCTCCTAAAGAGAAATTACCATGGGACACTTGGTAATTTGATGGATGAAACACAACACAATTCACTTAGTTATCCACCCTGGTCCTTCTAAATATTCTATACCATTCTCTCTTGGAAGTTGTATGCATGGGGTTGTCTTATAATTGTGTTGGTTCTCTCCCCTTGGCATAGTTTGTTGGAAAGCTCAGATTTTATCATATCTCCAATTGGGTATTTTTCATCACATCAACATTGTGATGGATGGCACTACATATTTGACATGTGTAGATAACCCATGCACTAAATCCATCAACATACTAATCCAGACACAAGTTACAATTATAATCCATACACCTAATTTATGCACCTACCCACACACCCAACCCATGCACCTAATGCATGCAACTAGACCACACAACTAACCACTATTAATTTTAGTGTTGGATTAAGGGTGGATGTAGATATCACATCAACCAAATAACTTTCACCCCTAATGTGTTAACTCCTAATTCCAAACATGGCCACTAAGGCACTAACCCAAAACCACTATTCTAAGCCACCCAAATATCCTAATGCACTTAACCCACACAATTGACCAATGTAGCTAATTGATGCACTTAAATCAGACAATTGGCCAATGTAGCTAATAGATGGACTTAACCCACACACTTAATTTGGTGCCCCATCAATGAAATTCTCCATGATAGAAGGAAAACCCACTTCATTGCATTAACATTCCATGTTGCTAACAAACCCATTTTCCATAATATTATATTTGGGTAGTAGTAAGGCTTAGAATAATTCAAAAACATACATAGATGCATTATTAAAATGAAGTGGAAACAATTCAAAAAATTCTAAATGATTTCAGGAAAACTATGTCGATGTCCAACATTAAGCACATTCACATACACATAGCTTGCATGAATACAATGTCAGTGTCATGATGGAGAGTATAATAAAATTGCAGAATTATTAAAAGAGAGAACACTTGTTTTTTTAACAAGAGATGGTCCAAGAAACTCACTTCATAAAAACAATTCATTGCCCGACCATAGTCGTCTACTGTAGATGCCACCCCCATGTTGGGATATGATACCACCAAGGTGAAGAAACCATCTACATGCTTAAATATCATTCAACCCAACCCATTTCTCCCACAACTCGATGAATCTGTGCACTATAAAGTAGCACATGCACCTCATCCAATGATCAATAAACCATAAATATCTCTTCCATTCCATACACAACACAAGGGAAAATGTTTCCTTTCTCTATTCAACAATCCCTCAAGCATCTTCTTCCTTTTCAGTGACCTCATGTAGGCATAAATAGTCCAATCCATTGATTTCTTTATGGGAAACCTAGTGGAGTATTTCCTTAGTTCTTAAATAATTAATAAGCAACTATTTCATGGGCATGGGGTTAAAGTTTTTCTAATTTTCCATGCCTCCATGATTATCTACAATCATCTATCTCTCTTCCAAGGTTTGTTATTCCCTCAGTGTTGCATTATTTTTGGTCATTTCTAAATTTGGATTATTGAGTAACTAAGGGGAATATAGTGTGTGGGATATATGAATAATGGTGAGAATGATCACAAGAGAATTTCCATGAGGTAGGAGAACGCATGAATGACTCACACTTATTGAAAATGTTTAAAATCCCCGTTGATGTGGGGATTTATTTAATGTTAGAGGATATCAAAGATGTGTCATTGTGACTAAGTGGACATATTTTGGTGAGAATGATGTCATCAACTCATCATATTCACTCACAGATTCTTCAGAGGACGATGTCATCAACTCATCATTTTTATTACTGCTGTCATCAACCTAATCTTATTATTGTCATCATTGTTCTGAAAATTCCCATAGTTAAAGTGTTCTCATGAGGGAGCCTGCACTCTGAGTAATGAATACCATGTTAGAACAAGATCTACATTCTCTGCATTGAATTACATCACCAGGTTTTAATGAATTCTCAACTCCTTGAAACCAAAATTGATCCTGAAAACCAAATCGATCTTGAAACCCAAATCCATCCTTGATGATAATCTAGATAGCCATAATTTAATTCTTTGGATACCCACTATGATGCTTGCGATAATCTATTTGTAATAAAATAATTGTAGATCTTTTAAAAGATTCAATCACACCCTTTGTGGTAGACACCATATGGGTTGGGTATGTTATTTACATGTATCATTTTGGATGTGGTATCAAGCAAATATTTTCCAATGTGAATTCATGAAACAGTCCTTATCCATATGGCTTTAATATTTATAAGGAGCACATTTAGACTTTCATAAACACTCATCATATCCCCAGCATTATCAAATTTCCCACAGTAATTTGGAGCATAGAATATGGTGACCATTTGCCTGTCTGCATAGGGTTTTGTCAATATTCCTCACTATGATCATGTAGCAATATTGATCAATATATTTTCTTGTTGACAAAATTTGGATCTTGTCACTCCCATCATCACATGCATGTACTATGTCTTCTTTCATGTTATTGTATGCCACATACATCTTTCTTTGTCCATGATAGGGCTTGTTGTACTATAGTGATAGAATGCCTTAATGCACATTGTTATTTTGTCAATGCCAATGAACAACAATGTCTCTCATCTATTTGGCAACAGTGCCAATGCCATCAATGCCAACCTGTATTTCCATATTTCCAATATCTCTCTAGACAGTTCTTCAATGATGGACCACCTTTCTTGAGTCCTCCCTACCATAGCCTAGATATGTGACCTTTTAGGGATATCTAGCACTTACATAGGGTCCTTGGTTGCCTTCTATGTCTGGCCCTCTAGCCCTTGGTTGCTAGTTTGGTTCATTTTGACCCTCAGGGAAGTCATTTGGGGTATTTCCTAACTTTAGAGGTCCACTTAGGGGTGCAAACTCTCTATTATGTCCATAATAAATTAGGATACTTCCTTACAGATCCATGATAGTCTAGATCCATTTTGGGTTGCTATTAATGGATTCAAAATGAATCGAGCCTTATTAACCATAATTGATCTCTTAGAAAAGAGTATATCCCATGTTACTAAATAGGATACCACATCTTTGTTTGTGTCACTCATATCAAAGATTAATTTTGGGCTTAAAGACCTATGATACATTCTTACAGAACCCGACACGGTACTAATTTAAACCTTGTGGTACAACATTTTTGTCTAGGTTATGCCTCGAAATTTGACATGGTTAGACTACATATTTTCCTAATTCAAACCTTGTGATACATTCTTACAGAACCTTGTGATACATTCTTACAGAACCTTGTGATACATTCTTATATAACCTTGTGGTACATTATTACAGAACCTTGCAGTGATACATGGTTAGTGGTACTAAAACCATGTGATACATTCTTATAGAACCTTGTGATACATTCTTATAGAACCTTGCGGCACATTATTACAGAACCTTGTGGTGATACATGGTTAGTGGTACTAATTCAAACCTTGTGATACATTCTTACAGAACCTTGCAGTACTATGCATCGAAATTTGACATGGTTAGACTAGATAGTTTCCTTGAAGGTATGGGAGGGTTTCGATACTTAAGGATGTTTGATGTCCCCGCATAATACTTAAGGAGGGTTTGATTATTGAATTACCAAGTCGAGTTGATGTCACAAAAGCTTCAATTCACCCACCACAAATGTCATCTTGCACCAACCCCGCATAGTGAGCAATGAATAGGGCCAACGTTTAAATTTCTTCAAATTGTGCATGTATGCATTGAAATTCGACATGGTTAGACTAGACACATGCCTTGAAAGTATGGGAGGGTTTCAAGACTCAAGGATGTCTCCCACATAATCTTTGAGATCATCCACATTTGCATCAGCATTCATCATGTTGCACCTCTCATTGTCATCATTCGTCATTCCCTTCTATAGAATCGTTGTCGAAACTATATTGAAATTTGACATGGAACTTCAAATACACCCATCACAAATATATTCCACCGACCCTGCACAGTGAGCAGTGAATGGGGAAAACATTGAAATTTTTTCAATCTGTTCCTGTATATCAAAATTTGGCATGGTTAGACTAGATAGTTGCCTTAAAGGTATGGGAGGGTTTCGATACTTAAGGATATTTGATGTCCCTGCATAATTCTTAAGGAGGGTTTGATTATTGAATTACTAATTCAAGTTGATGTCGCAAAAGCTTCAATTCACCCACCACAAATGTCATCTTCCACCGACCCCGTATAGTGAGCAGTCAATGGGGCCAACGTTGAAATTTCTTCAAACTGTGCATGTATGCGTCGAAATTTGACATGGTTAGACTAGACACATTCCTTGATGGTATGTAAGGGTTTCAAGACTCAAGGATGTCTGATGTACCAACCACATAATATTTGAGATCATCCATGTTTGCAACAACATTCATAATGGGCGTCTCATATTTTTCAAATGTCATTATTTCCATCTGTCTAATCTTTGTTGGAACTCCCTTGAAATGTCATGGAACTTCCAATTAAACCACCACAAATTTCATGCACCGACCTCGCATAGTGAGCACTAGTGAATGGGGCCAACGTTCAAATTTCTTCAAACTATGCATGTATGCGTCGAAATTCAACATGGTTATGCTAGACACAAGCCTTGATGGTATGGGAGGGTTTTAGGACTCAAGGATGTATGATGTATCGGCCACATAATCTTTGATATTGTCCATGTTTGAAAAAATGTTCATAATGGGCGTCTGATATTTGTCAAATGTCGTTGTTTCCATCTGTAAAATCTTTGTTGAAACTCTCTTGAAATGTCATGGAACTTCCAATTAAACCACCACAAATGTCATGCACCGACCTCACATAGTGAGCACTAGTGAGTGGGCCCAACATTGAAATTTCTTGAAATTGTGCATGTATGCATGGAAATTTGACATGGTTAGACTAAACACATACCTTGATGGTAGGGGAGGGTTTCAAGACTCAAGGATGTATGATGTCCCCACATAATCTTTGAGATCATCCACATTTACATCAACGTTCATCATGTTGCACCTCTCATTGTCATCATTCGTCATTCCCTTCTATAGAATTGTTGTCGGAACTATCTTGAAATTTGACATGCAACTTCAAATACACCCATCACAAATTTCTTCCACTGGCCTGCACACTGAGCAGTGAATTGGGCCAACATTGAAATGTTTTCAATATATGTCCGTATGCATCGAAATTTGACATGGTTAGACTAGATAGTTTCCTTGAAGGTATGGGATGGTTTCAATAATTAATGATATTTGATGTCCTTGCATAATACTTAAGGAGAGTTTGATTATTGAATTACCAAGTGAATGACTGAAAGAACTTCTCTTGGTTTTGAGAATAATTTATTCTCTACTAAACAAGGCCAACCACATGAAGGTGGAAGATCATATGGCCCCTCCCCCCCCTCACATCAATCGCAATTCCCCAATACCCAATATATAAAATAGAAAACAAACAAAAGCAACATAGTAATCATGCATAGAAACTACCAAAACGAAAACGAAATAAAACTTAAAAACATGTAATTAACCCACATAATTAAAAATTATTTAAAGAGAATAATTCATACAAATTAAAATATCTAGTTACGTACCTCATCGACCAACGCAACATTTGTATCATCCTTCTTATGTATCTTCTTCTTGATCATCCAACTCGATATATGTATCAACATTCAGTTCAGAAACAATGTTGAAAGGTTTGATGATATCATCATCATCATCAATTTCATTTTATAGCATATCTTCATTGATATCATCATCAAGAACTGGCACATTGTATCCTACACCTAGTTCATCTTCTTCGTCTTCTTCATCTGTTGACCCATATTCTTCTTTCTCTAGCTCTACATAATCTTCTTCTTCAATATCATCTTCCTCATCTACAGTACACTTTATTTTCCTTCCTCTTGGATCATATCTAACAACAAATGAGAAATCCCTCTTACTTGGAACCTTTGAGTAAAACACGTGTTCACATTGACTTGGAAAAACATAGTGATTGTTTTTTTTTTCAAAAACTATTGTTTTAATCATCAAAAATTCATTGGCATGTTGAATAACGGTTTTTTCCTCATCATTTTCATGCATTTGTAACCTATACCATTTGACATCAAACAAAAGTAATTTGAAGGAATTAAAGTCACACTTGATTATATCATTCAAAAACCCATAGTATATATTTTCAGATTCTCAAGGACGTCTGTCACTCCTAGAGGAAACATTAGTTACCTGGAATACTACAGTTATCCCACTATCATAATTTTTTCTAGTTTCATCCAACTGTTTGATGCAAAATTTATGACCATTGCACCACATAGCCTTGTGGTGTTTCAACTGCAATATGCTAGACATGTAAAAGATGCATTGTCAATTAATAATAAACAAATTTATATAAATTGGAAAGTATAATATATATGAAAAAAACACACCTACAGTCACATCAATATAATATAAAATAACTAAATAAAATGGGTGAATTTGATTTCCTTTCCATCTTTCAAACAATATGCTAAATCTATTTCCCTGTGCGTAACATCAGAATCTCCATTACGATGAGCTTCTCTAACCAATTCAGACAGTTCTTTCCATGATAACCTAACACCATGATGTTCTTTACATTTATCAATCCATACCTTCATCCAGTCAAGATTGTTTGCAATGTATAAATGTAGTGCATCCCAATATTGAGCAACTGACTGATCAAAAAATCACAATTCACAAATATTAAATATTAGTTATAACCATGGTAAATATTAATAAATGATGAAAGAGTAAATATTAAATGAGTATGATAATATACAAAAAAAAGGAAAAATATATATATATTTATTAAAAATATCCACAATTTAATTACTTCTCACTTTATTCATTGTACCTTTCCCCAACAACTGCTCCCTTTCAAATTTTTTGATGGATTTCACATCCCAAATTCAATCCACTACATGTATAGCTTGTGCTTCTAATTTAGGAAGATACTAACTAATATACACCATGGATTCATATACCATATATCCCTCCACCATAGAACCCTCAGGATGTTCTCTTTGTCTAACCAAAGCCTTCAATTATTTCAAGTGCCTCTCCACCATCCACATTGACCTTGTGTGTACAATGACGCCAACGTGCCACCCAGGGCACGTCTGCTCCCACAGGACCTTCTCTTCCCTTGGCCTGAAGAACTGAAATGCTCTTCAATTCCCTTATTGGGAATTTTCAATACCCACAGAATACTCCTTATGATCTCCCTACCCAAAATTGGGAAATCGGACTTCGCATGATCACGAGTCTTAGAATCACAGGTTCAGGTCTCACAAATCTCTGAAACCTGATGAATATTCACCTGCGCTTTCCTTGCTTTTGTCGGGAATTTCCCCGTCGGGAAATCAGCACTTACAAGGTCATGATCCACTCCCCTCTCGGATCCCCGGCTCCCGATGTCTCAGTCAACGCTGACCTTATCCCACCTTATCGGGACTTCTGCTGTCAGGAAATTGGCACCTACGCTGTCATAGACAACTTACTTCACAAACCCCCGATTCCCGATACGTCGATACTTCGGTGTGGATGCGACACCTATTCACCTCTCTGACCCTGGGGTCCCCACTCTGTCCTTGTATCCTTCGGGAAATCATGTATCGAAATATCGTGATTCCCGTTGTTATGTGCATGGGACTTTCAATTCCCTGAACTCCGATACAAATTGCCACCTGTCCTCTGCTATAGCACCTGTGGCCCACACTCTTGTGTTGATCGGGAAAATCGCATGTCGGGATATTGCGATTCCTGTAGCACTAGTTCACGGAACGCTCCAAGTCCTGAAACCTGATACAGATGAAACCTGTTCTCCACTAACTCCTGTCGTGGCCCACAAACAATTCCCCATCGGGATATCGTGGATCGCAAATTCAAGTTGCAAGAGTTTCTTGCTTCCGAAAACTCCGATGGCACAAACTCTGACTCTTCAGGACCTTTTTCCACGCATCCTCGTTGATGGACAGTTCAAAGCTTATTGGGATATCGCGGATCGTGATTCCAACATGCAAGAGTTTCTTCACTCCTGGAATCCACAATGTGTTAAATCCCAACTCCTCTCCTGATGTTTGACGCGTGTCCTACCAAGATCAACGGCTAGGATTCTGTTGGTGTTTCGAGACTCGAAAGGCCTCCAAATTCTCGCTTCTGAAACCCTGATGCCCACACGACTTTAAGCTCTGTGCAGCTTTTGTCCAATTGAACAATCGGTGGGTAATCAGATGATAATCCAATGGCTCACGGTACTCTAGGCTTAAACTCCTGGTGTGGCCGTATCTTCCTCGCTACTTCTGATGGATCTAATGGTTGACGGGATTTCCCCCAGCTTCTCCACAAGATCTCGATCGTCACTCCTTCCTCCTTGATGATTTCCTAACACAAACCTCCGGTGAGGTCCTTCAATAGGTTTGAAATCTTTGTCCCTCCCGAGCTTCTTCCAGCTTCTCAGTCTCTTTGAAAAGAGATCTTTATGCATGCACTCCTTGCGGCAACCCTGCAAACACTTTGAGTGTTCGACCTTCCTTTGACTCTGCGCACGCCTGCAGCAGCAGCCCTCCAAAGATTCCTTCTCAGACTCACGACTGAGACTTCCTCTTCAACCTGCACACTCCTTGCACAGCTTCAACAACCCACTTTCACTTCGGAGTGAATAAGAACAAGAGTTAGACTACTCGAGCCTCCATCAACGCACTCCTTACGGATGATTTTCGACTGCACACCTTGTAGGAATCTCCTAGCTCAGATAGAGAAACAATTGAAAATCATTCCATCTCCCCTTAAGACTTTAGTTTGAAACATGAAATCACACACACAGCATATAAAAGAAAATGTATGACAAGAAGCAAACATTCATGAGCACATAAACAATATACACAGAGAAACAACACAAACCATGAATTTGAATCAGAACTTTCTTCTATTAATTCAAATTCCTGTACATGGGTGTTCTTCATACACTATTCTCTGCTTTCTCTTCTCTTCTCCTGAATGCTTCCATTATGTTACAATGGTACAATGAGGGTGTCTATTTCCGTTTTACCTCTCGGACTCTAAACTATCAAATATAGAATTAAATCCTATATACCAGCATTAACTATATTAAATGCCTCCTATCTACTAAGGACAAGAGCATGTCGCTCAAGGTCCAATACAATATACAAAAGGCACTCCTTCATAAATGATTCATTAAAGGTTTGGCGCATCATTTCCCAAAAGTTTTCAAAGCAATATGTCATGTGTTAAAAACACATGCGCTGGCTCCATGCTTGCTTTGGTAATTGCGATGCTCCTGCATCATACTCCCTTGCTTGAAAGATTTCATGGGCTCCTATCCATGAGCTCCTGCACGGTCTGTCCATGATTTTGAATCACTGATTCTATCTCCCAGCTGGCATCTTCCACTGGATGACCCTTCCATTTGACCAGATACTCGAAGTATTGCTTCCGTCTGGTCTTTTTTCTCACTCTCTTGTCGAGTATATGTTCGATCTGTGGATTCTCTACAATAGGCATCTACTTCTGCCACTAGATTACTAACTGCTCACCACTTGTTCCTATTTCCTCAACTTTGTATGGATACAAATCTGAGACATTGAATATCAGAGATATTCCGATCCCATCGGGTAACTCAATCTCATAAGCGTTTTCTCTTAATTTCTTCAAGACCTTGCAGGGTCCGATTTTCTTCATTTTTAACTTGTTGTATGTTCCTCTCAAGAACCTTTCCTTCCTCAGATGTTCTAGAACTAAATCACCAACTTCGAACTGAAGTTGTCTCTTCCACTGATCAGCTCTGCGCTTATATTCTTGATTTGATTTCATCAGTCGCTCTTTCACCTAGCTGTGAAGTTCTTTCATTGTCTCAGCAAATTCTTCTACACTAGCACTGCTAGTAGCAGTCTTCTCTGAATCTCTCAATTCAGAAACTCCTCTCAGCTACATGCCATATATAATCTGAAATGGACTTTTGCCTGTGCTCCTGTTCACTGAGTCATTGTATGAAAACTCTGCTTGTGGCAACTGTTATCCCCTATATCTAGGGATAACTAGGAGATCATGTCTCGAGGACACATGGTCCTAGACATGGAGTACTGAGAGCAGGAATGACTTGAGCATGGCCCTGGAGGGCCCGTCTCTCTTCTTCTTCGTCAGATTTGTCCTGTCAGCAGTAGCAGTTTCCATCACCACCGGCCTGGCCTTGCATCAGAGAGGACTCTCTCTCCATGAGGTAATTGGTCCGAGGTATCATGGTATGTGTCATATTTGATTGTTATAACCTTCTTATATATGCATTAGGTTCCTTTCATTTCGGATGACTGCTTGGATCTTACACTAATCCACTTGACCATTGTTGGGGTGAT
>ML777727.1:589929-603438 GCA_009831015.1 Picea engelmannii
ATAACTTTAATGATGAAATATGATTTACATTGCTATGATATCTAGGACTGATGAGCCCATGGAGGGCGTAGTCTTTGATGTGCAGGACCATACCCGGTGGACAGGTACCAGAGGATCGGTGCACATGGGGAGATGATTAGCTTTGACCTCCATGGGGCTGAAGAGCCCATCAGATGGTTGCTAGGATGGTAGAGGCAGGACAGAGTTATGACGAGCCCTTGCATGGAGAAGAAGAAGGATGCCCTCATCAGGACGTTTTGGCAGAGATTTGACCTATGGGGATCAGCCCTTGCAGATGGGATGATGGCCTTGATGGATAAGATGCCACCCAGGATAGGCTGGACGTTTTCTGGAGCAGATGACAGTGTGCTGGGCTTGTTTGGCACACATGGCAGGTTGTAGGGGCCCCAGAGGGGCCAACGTTTTTCTTGCTGGATGATGATTATGCCCTGAAGGGGCCAACGTCTCCCTCACAGGGGCCTGACGTCTCCATTTTTAGCTCTTACTTTGGCATTTTAGCATTTAATGTGACAAATAATGGAATATTGTTAAGTCAACCTTGTTGGCTATTTTTAATTACCTATTTTGTTAATTAAAGGTCATTTGGATGATATATATTGAGGACGTTGAGCCTCATTTTAGCATAACATAACTTGCTCTCTTGGAGAGATACTCTTTTATCTCTTGTCTTGGTTATTCTTATCTTTTGGAGTTGAGGCGCTACACTTGGAGGATTATCTTTGGCATATGCATGGTGCTTTTTATCATTGGAAGGTGTTACAACTAGGGTTTGATTATGCTCTTCATTGATTTGTAAGTATATTTTGCATGCAAAACTTCTTGATTGAATGGTTGTAGGTGGAATTGCTTACTTTTATGGTTACATTGTTAGTATTTGCTTAATCAATAAAACCCTAGGGAGCAATCACACAAGTAGGTTGTTGCTTCATTTCCCCATGATAAAAGCTTATTTATCCATTGATTAAAGAAGGTTTAGCCTAGCCATAGCTACACTAGCCATTCTTTTTTCTATGTTAGTTTTGAATATAAGTTGAAAAAAGAGGACGTCCTAGGCCTAATTGAGTTTACACCTAGGGTTTGAATCTTAGGGTTTGAAAAGCCTTGTCCCCAAGCAACAATTTTCAGCCCTAGACTTATATTTTAAAGCTAGCCATTTTGCCAAAGAGTCTTAAGGAAAGAGGGAGGAGCATGAAGCCTAGCTTTAGCTACACCGGAATGAGCCTTCTCCCCTTAGGGTTTTGATTTGGTGGCCCTGCCATTGCAGCACCATTAAACCAAACCCTCCTGTCCTTAGGTTTAAGTATCTCCAAGCCATTATCCTTTCTCCATTTGACTCCATTAACCCAAGGCACTAGTCTAACAATACAACGTTGAGCCTTTGTGCTAAAACAATTCTTTCAAACTCTCTAAATTTGAAACCCTAACTAACCCTAGCGTCTAGACTAACCCTAATTGCTGATGACGTCTTGCCTTATTTGAACCTTTGTTTGGACTAAAAGTTGTGGCTGACTCATCCTTTGATAGCCATAGAGGTATTGAGCAATTTCATTGGTCAATTTAGACAAACGTCCACCTCTTTGTCTAGCTAACCTAACCCTAACTAGCAACAATATAGGTGACGTCATACTTGTTTAAACCCTTGTTTGGCCTTAAAACGTTGAGGTATAGTCATCTATTTAATAAGACTTTGAGTTCCAGATCATATTCATAAGCTTAATTGACAAAACGTTCTTCTCATTGTCTTCAAATTTGATCTAATAATAGGGCTGACGTCACCTTAAATCTGCAATAGTGATGCAGCAACAATATTGGTGTATGAGCAAATTTATTGCATTAACATATAACAAGAATTGATTTTATGCATTGAATGCAAGTATCTCTTGTACTTATTGAAGAATTAATTATAAGCCTTTGTCTTTATAGCAATCATTGACTTCGTCAATAATTACACTCATTATTGCTCATATATGTTAAAGATAGTCATCAATGTTTTGAAGTACTCACCACTGCAGCACATTTTTAGTTTTATTTGCCTTGTCTCGCAAATAGGTGTCATCAAATGGAATATCTTCTCTTTGACTATCCATTTGGTAGTAATCTATGAAGGGAAAGCTTACTTTGACCTTTGAAGCCTTAAACCCTTGATCCTTTTCCTTCAGAACCCCAGATTACTAAGGACGTCTCCCTTGGGATTAGCCACCCTAAATAGAAAGAGCTCCCCATCGAGGTGACAGTGGGTGGGGAAGCTCTTGTTATGCCAGTTTGAGCCTTGACTTCAAGCTACCTGAACCTTTCCTACAAACTGAGTGATAACAACAACACATTGTCCCAACTGCTATGGTGCTCTGTCACCAAGCTTCTTAATAAATCTCCCAGACTTCTATTTACCACTTTCGTTTGTCCGTCTGTCTATGGATGATAAGCAGAACTAAACATTAAGTTAGTCCCCATGTTCTTCCAGAGTGTCCTCCAGAAATTTCCAATGAATTTTGTATCCCTGTCCGATACTATACTTATGGGTAACCCGTGAAGTCTAACGACCGCCTTGAAAAACAGATTTGTGATATGAGTCGCATCGCTGGTCTTCTGACATGGAATAAAATGTGCCATTTTGGAAAACCTGTCAACCACCACAAATATTGAATCATGTCCTCTTTGCATCCTAGGCAATCCCAATATGAAATCCATGCTAAATTCATCCCACGGCCTCTCTGGTATGGGAAATGGTTGATAAAAACCTGCATTCTGCTTTCGCCCCTTCGAATGCTGGCAAACTCTGCACCTGTCTACAAATATCTTGACTTCTGACTGCATCCCTGGCCAAAAGTACACTTTGCTCAGCTTCGCGAGTGTTTTGTCATGACCAAAATGTCCTGCCAATCCTCCACTGTGTTTTTCCTTGAGCAGATTCTCCCTCATGGAGAAATTTGGAATGCATAGTTGATTGCCTTTGAACAACAATACCTCCTGGATCATATAGTCTGTCCAAGGGCTTCTGTCTCTGAGAACTGGATTCTTAGTTGCTTCATACGCCTCTGCAAAATCTGCATCACCTGCTTACATGTCCCTAAGATTTTCAAAACCCAATGTTTTGACTCGGAACTCCTGTAGCAACAAACACTTCCTGCTCAAAGCATTAGCCACTTTGTTAGCAGTACCTGAAATATGCTTAATCAAAAATGTGAAATTATGCATATACTCTACCCATTTAGCATGTTTCTGATTCAACTTCTCTTGTTGACTCACAAACTGTAATGCATGATTATCACTATACAAAACAAATTCTTTCGGGATCAAGTAATGCCTCCATTTCTTCAACGCCTGTATGATAGCATAAAATTCTTTATCATACGTGGAGTACTTCACCTGTGCCTCATCCATCTTCTCGCTAAGATACGCAATTGGTTTATCCTCTTGGCTCAAGACCGCTCCTATGGCAAAGCCACTCGCATCACATTTTACTTGGAACACTTTCGTAAAGTCCGACAACACTAAAACCGGTTGTTCTGTGATCTTTTGTTTCAACAGGTTGAAAATCTTCTCTGCCTCTTTAGTCCAATAAAAAGACTTATGTCTTTTCTTGATGGTGTCCATCATTGTTGCGCTAATCCCACTGAAATTTTGGATGAACTTCCGGTAGAAACTAGCCAATCCATGAAAACTTCTCACCTCGAAAATATTTCTCGGTGATGGCCAATTCTTGATCGCTTCTACTTTATTCGGATCCATCTTTAATTCATTCGCCGATATGACAAATCCCAAGTAAATGAGTTTTGTCTTCATAAATGAAGATTTCCTCATGTTGATCAACAGCTTCTCCTGCTGTAGCTTCTTCATTACTGCAGCTAAATGCTTCAGATGTTCTGCTTTTGTTTTACTGAAAATCAATATGTCATCCAGATAAAAAATGACAAATTTACCAATGAATTCCCTCAGGACTTCATTCATCAACCTCATGAAGGTACTTGGCGCGTTCGTCAAGCCAAATGGCATGACTATCCATTCATATAACCCTTCGTTGGTTTTGAAGGTTGTCTTCCACTCATCGCCTTCTCTCATGTGAATCTGATGGTATCCGCTTTTCAAATCAACCTTTGAAAAAAATTTAGCTCCACTTAAAAATTCCATCAAGTCATCCATTTGTGGCAATGGAAACCTATACCTGATGGTTATCTTGTTAATGGCTCTGGAATTGGTGCACATTCTCCAACCTCCATCTTTCTTTGGACTCAATACCGTTGGAACGACACATGGGCTTAAAATTTCCCTGACCAGTCCTTTATCTAATAGTTTCTGTACCTACCTTTTGACCTCCTCATTCTCCTGCGGTGTCAACCTGTACACAGATTTATTCGGAAAACTAGCTCCAGGTATGAGGTCTATATGGTGACTTACACTCCTCATCGGCGGAAACGAATGAGGTAATTCGTCTACCACAATGTCAGCGAACTCTTCTAGCAATTCCTGAATCTCTTCCGGCAAATCATCCACTCTTGTGTTGGTCAAAACGATTTTGGGTTTCCTGACCACAAAGAATTGTGGATCTTCCTTCTTCTTTACTTCCGCCAGAAGTTCCTTCCCACTCATGAGAACTACAGTATTTCTCATTTCTGGTTTTACTTCTTTATCTTTAATTGGAAGTAGCATATGTGTTCTTCCATTCTTCTCCAAAGTATACATATTCATCTTCCCATCATGAACTACGTTCCTGTCATATTGCCATGGTCTACCCAGCAATAAATGACACACATCCATGGGAATAACATCACAGAGTATTTTATCATTGTATCCTCCTATCTTGATGTCAACTAAGTACTGTTTGGTGACACTTACCTGATGTCCCTTCTGTAGCCATGAAACTCTGTATGGGCTGGGATGATCAGTCGTCTCTAGGTCCAGCTTCTATACCATCTCGGTTGAGATGAGATTATCCATGCTACCACTATCAACAATAACCTTACATACCCTGTCCTTGGTCTTACAAGATGTTCTGAACAATCTGGTCCTTTGGATTGAACTTTCTTGCACCTCCTTCTCAGGTGTCAAAAGGACTTTATGCATTGCAAGCAATCTTCCACCTTCTGCGCCTTCGGTCTCAACATCCTGCCTCTGTGCCTCAGCGATGTGAGCTTATCCTCCATCCTTCTTCTTATCTGGACAGTCAAATGACTTATGCCCATTCTTTCCACACGTGAAGCATGTGATGACTCCACCTCTACCTCTTCCTCTACCTCTGGTATGAGGAAATGTGTTATTATCAGCGTATCCTCCGCCCTGTTCTGTATGTTACCTTCGTTGTTCAGCATGTTGGCTTCACTGTGAACTTCCACCTCTTTCTATTCTAGTATCAGGCTTCTTCCAGTCATCCTTGGATTTCTGGAACCTATCTTGGGCAACTGACTTACCTTTGGGCTGGCTCCTACCTCGGCCTCGCTATCCTGGCTTATGGCTCAGCTTCTCTTCAACTTTCAAATCCATTTGATATGCATCCTCCATCGTTTGGATGGTTTTCATACTCATCTCGTCCTGGATATCGTATCTCAAGCCATTCATATACCTGGCAACTTTTTCATCATCACTCTCCCGATGACCTGCTCTGATATTTAGCTTGTAGAATTCCTCAGTATATTCCTTCACTGTCATCAGCTTCTGTCTCAGGTTCTGCATTCTCCTGAACAGTGTGATTTGATAATCCCTTGGGATGAACTTTGCCTTCATCTTTGCAATCATTTGATCCCATCTTTTAATCTTTGGCTTGCCCTTGCAGCGTCTATCTGCTTGAAGCTCATCCCACCATAATGCTGCGTGTCCCTTCAATCTTGTGACAACATGCCTAACCTTCTTATCTTCTTCGATATCTTCATAATCGAAATAAGTGTCAAGAGCTCAAATCCAGTCTAGAATCTCTTCTGCATCCAGATTCCCTTCATAAGTTGGATTGTCCATCTTTGTTTTCGAACTCATCCGGGTGATAGCCTTAATTAATCGCTCATTGGCTGCGTCTTTGGCTGCAACTTCTTGTTGTTGTTAGACTTCAACTTCACCTTCAGAGTCACTTAGATCTCCAACACTAGCTTTGCGTCTCTGCGCTGCCTCCATATCTTCTAGTCTCGCTCGGAGATCACGTATCTATCTGTCCATTTCTGGATTTTGTGCTTGTCTCCCTCTTCTTCTCTGGTTCTCCCTATCCTCTGGATCGGGTGATTGTCTTTCTCTCCTCAGCAGCATGGTGAAATTTTCTTTTCTTCTCTACTACTGAAAGCAAAGAAATAATCCCACTCTGATACCACCCTGACATAAACGTGCCACCCAGGGCACGTCCGCTCCCATAGGACCTTCTCTTCCCTTGGCCCAAAGAACTGAAATTCTCTTCAATTCCCTTATCGGGAATTTTCAATACCCACAGAATACTCCTTATGATCTCCCTACCCCAAATCAAGAATTCGGACTTTGCATGATCGCGAGTCTTAGAATCACAGGTTCGGGTCTCACAAATCTCTGAAACCCGATGAATATTCACCTATGCTTTCCTTGCTTTTGTCGAGAATTTCCCCGTCGAGAAATCAACACTTACAAGGTCATGATCCACTCCCCTTGTGGATCCCCGACTCTCGATGTCTCAGTCAACTCTGACCTTATCCCACCTTATCGGGACTTGTACTGTCGGGAAATCGGCACCTACGCTGTCGTAGACAACTTACTTCACAAAGTCGATACTTCGGTGTGGATGCGACACCTATTCACCTCTCTGACCCTAGGGTCCCCACTCTGTCCTTGTATCCGTCGAGAAATCGTGTATCGAAATATTGAGATTCCCGTTGTTATGTGCATGGGACTTTCCATTCCCCAAACTCCGATACAAATTGCCACCTGTCCTCTGCTCTAGCACCTGTGGCCCACACTCCTGTGTTGATCGGGAAAATTGTGTGTCGGGATATCGATATTCCTGTAGCACTAGTTCACGGAACGCTCCAAGTCCCGAAACCCGATACGGATGACACCTGTTCTCCACTAACTCCTTTCGTGGCCCACACACAATTCCCTGTCGGGATATCGAGGATCGCGACTTCAAGTTGCAAGAGTTTCTTGCTTCCAAAAACTCTGATGGCCCAAACTCCGACTCTTCGGGACCTCTTGCCACGCGTCCTCGTTGATGGACGGTTCAAATCTTATCGGGATATCGCGGATCGCAATTCCAACATGCAAGAGTTTCTTCACTCCTGGAATCCACAATGTGTTAAATCTCGACTCCTCTCCTGATGTCTAATGCGTGTCCTACCAAGATCAACGGCTAGGATTCTTTCAGTGTTTCGAGACTCGAAAGGCCTCCAAATTCTCGCTTCTGAAACCCCGATGCCCATGCAACTTTAAACTCTGTGCAGCTTCTGTCCAATCGAACGATTGGCAGGTAATCAGATGATAATCCAACGGCTCATGGTACTCTAGGCTTAAACTCCTGGTGTGGTCGTATCTTCCTCACTACTTCTAATGGATCTAACGGCTGACGGTATTTCCCCTAGCTTCTCCACAAGATCTCGATCGTCACTCCTTCCTCCTTGAGGATTTCCTAACACAAACCTCCGGTGAGGTCCTTCAACAGGTTTGAAGGCTTTTTCCCTCCTGAGCTTCTTCCAGCTTCTCAGTCTCTTAGAAAAGAGATCTCTATGCATGCACTCCTTGTGGCAACCCTGCAAACACTTTGAGTGTTCAACCTTCCTTTGACTCTGCGCACGCCTGTAGCAGCAGCCCTCCAAAGATTCCTTCTCAGACTCATGATTGAGACTTCCTCTTCAGCCTGCACACTCCTTTCACGGCTTCAATAACCCACTTTCACTTCGGAGTGAATAAGAACAAGAGTTAAACTACATGAGCCTCGATCAATGCACTCCTTGTGGATGATTTTCGACTACACACCTTGCAGGAATCTCCTGGCTCAAATAGAGAAACAATTGAAACTCATTCCATCTCCCCTTAAGACTTTAGTTTGAAACATGAAATCACACACACAGCATATAAAATAAAATGTATGACAAGAAGCAAACATTCATGAGCACATAAACAATATACACAGAGAAACAACGCAAACCATGAATTTGAATCAGAACTTTCTTCTATTAATTCAAATTCCTGTACATGGGTGTTCTTCATACACTATTCTCTTCTTGCTCTTCTCTTCTCCTGAATGCTTCCATTATGTTACAATGGTACAATGAGGGTGTTTATATCTGTTTTCCCTCTCGGACTCTAAACTATCAAATCTAGAATTAAATCCTATCTACCATCATTAACTAAATTAAATGCCTCCTATCTACTAAGGACGAGAGCGTGTTGCTCAAGGTCCAATACAATATACAAAAGGCGCTCTTTCATAAATGATTCATTAAAGGTTTGGCACATCATTTCCCAAAAGTTTTCAAAGCAATATGTCATGTGTTAAAAACACAGGCATTGGCTCCACGCTTGCTTTGGTAATTGCGATGCTCCTACATCATACAGGCCCACACATTTCAATCTCCTCAACTTGGTGTATGAGGTAGTGTTCTTATGCATTGAAAAATGTCGGAGGTAGATACTTCTGCATTTCACACATTAGACGAGGAATTTATCTCTTCTATTACTTTATATCATCTTCATGGATTTCTTTCAATGAAAACCATCTACAAACTACAGATCATGGCGCAAGAAAATAACATGTTTCAACAAAACATATAAATACATATTACATTACAAGTAAAACACATGTCATCAAGTTGTACAACAAAAAAATTGAATTTTTTTTTTGCATATATATTGCAACTACTTACCTCATGTATTTTCCAAGATCATATATAACTTGGTTGACATTTTTGTCAATGTATTTTGGGAGAGATAGAGGTAGAACAAACTGTAACAATAAAAATGAATCGTTACTTGTTCAAAACTAGACAAAAAAATAAAAATATCAAAAAATGTATACGACCAATATATAAATATGAATACTAAAATGATTAATTACCTTAATGAAGGTATGTGAATCATGTGTTTTTACCCAACCAAATTCACCTTTCTTTGTTAATATATTCTTTATGTTTGAACAAAAACCTGTGGAAAAAATAATTTTTTGAATGGCCTCTTTTACACCATTGCTTTGTTGCTCTGTTAATAAACATGGAAGATTATTTTGGTCTCCATTGTTATTTGATCGGATATCACTTTGCATTGCATGATTGGCTTCCCAAATGTCATTACAAATTTTGAGATTTTTTTCTTTATCCCTCTTGCCATCTATGATTCGCCATAATGTTTTTGTCAAATTCTTCCCGATATGCATTGTATCAAATAAATGAATTATTTTTAGGTCCTTGTATTAAGGAAACCTCATGAATTGAGTGCGATAACATTTCATTCCTCGTGGAATCCCATTATAACTACCTTCATGACGACAACATTGATGAAGCATAAAAAAAATCAGAAAACTATTTATCAAGTGCGGTAAAATAAAATGAATAATTAAAATTAAATTTCAAAACATGATTCCATTTACGATACATAAATAAAATGCGTACCTCAAGGATTAATTATGTCATATGCCAACTTCCATAGGAAAGGTTTCATTCTTTGTGGTTTTAGTCCAGTCTCGTGTTTCCCATTGAAAAGATTTTTTTCAATAGTACGATACTTATGGTTCTTCAATAGGAAGTGTCTATACTCATCAAACACCTCCTTTCCTAAACATTTTGACTGGTGATATTTCATCTTAGGATCACAAACTAGACATGCAAATTTACCCTTTGTTTGAAGACCTGCAACAGATGGATTAATGTGAATTATTAATATATATACGAAATGATTATTTAAACAACATGCATGACATATTCAATTAATTATATACTATTCAAGCATGCAATATGGAAAATTACATACCACAAAAATTTGTTAGTCCTAGGGCATCATGAATTGTCCATAAAATTATTCCACGGCATTGAAATCTCTTCTGCCCAATTGGTTTACAGATGTCATACATAGTGATTCCCTCCCATAACTTTAGTATCTCGTCGATAAGAGGCTCGATATATACACATTCATATATTTAACTTGGTACTTACCTAATTGTTTGAAATTACATGAAATTAATACCCCGATATGTATATATACGTAAATAAATAAATAAAAGATGTTATGAAAAAAACAAGAAAAATGAAAAATTTTAATTCGAATAATTAATGTAAACAAATACCTAGAATAATATTTGTCAACATTATGTTATCCCTCTTTATTGACATCCAAGGAGGAATGTTATTGTTGATAAAAAAAAATAGGCCATACTGAGTAAACAGATCGAAGCTCTCCAAATGAATTAACACCATCAATGAAAGCCTAACATTACGAGGTTCATATGTAAATTCTGGCCATTTTGCAGCAATTTCCTTAAATGCATAACCATCTATAGGCATTCAAATACTGCCATATTCAATTCTCTTTCATGTATGGTAATCCATAAACTGTGCTATAATTTGGTACCTGAACAGTCGTTGCAAACGTGGAATTATGGGAATATGCCGGAGAACCTTTCGAGGGACCATTTTTATTACTTGATCGGTTCGATATCTACTGATACCACATACCGGGCATTCTATTTTCGATGCATGTTGTCTATAATATATAATATGATCATCTAGACATGCATCTATACTTTGATACTCCATTCCAATGTCTTTCATAATGGCATGTAAATCTCGATATGTGTGAGGTAAAATATTTGACGAGGGTAAAGAAATTCATGAAACAATCTAAAATATAAAAAATAAATAGTTAATGTAAAGAATAGTAATTGTAAATATTTCATTTTTATTTTACACATTAATTAACACTAAAAAAAATGGGGAAAATTCAACCTTTATGTAGATGTGAAGAAACATACTACATACCTTAGGATTTGTGTCATACAAGTGTTCGACAAATGATTTGTAACTTTCAAGTTCACCAGCAGCAGTGTAGTGGAGAGAAGATTTTCTCTTGACCCTTTATAAAGTCGTTTATTTGCCTTTTCAATCAGAGGTTTGTCATAAATACCATCACTATTGTCCCCATGATCCTCATTTGGATGACTGAATAAGTCTTAAATCATTTGATTTGTCCCATCATCTTGAACTATGTTATTATTTTCATCTACTTCCATGGGATCATTAACTTGATCTTCATTATCTACTTCAAGTTATTCATCTTGTACTACAACATCATTTCTGCTACTACTTGGTGCTTTCTGCATAAAGTTAGGGGGAAAATCTAACTTTAAAATTACAAACAATCATGAAAAATTAGTGCATGTATAAAACAATATAAAAGTTTGAGAATACAATAAATATTAAAACAAATAATGAATGTATATATATCTAATTACCATGGTACGATATTCATTTGATCCCCCGTCCATGTGCCCATATTTTCTACAACACTTTTTAGTTGTTGTTATTAAAACTCTTTCGGGACTTCTAGTACAACAATTGTTTCAAGGGAAATAACATTTACCATCACCCTTTTAACCCTCTTTAATTATTTTCCTAGCTCTAATGTTTCCTGACATTCTTCCCCACAGACATATACTAAAAAAAATACATGTTTTTTGTTCGCCAAGAAGACCCGCTTAAACCCTTTTTGAAGTGTCGTTATCATAGCAAACTTGACGCAACATCCATAAAATCAAACATATTTGTATATTTTATAACGTTGAAATTCTGACAATAGTTGACCAAATCAATGTTGACTTGGTCAAATACTAGGTGAACATTGGAGGGGGAAAACCTAGTTTCCATAATGTCGCAACTGCGACGACTATTTTACCAAAGTGGCAAGAGAGATGACAATCCAAGGGCATCGCAATAGCGACGTCCTCATCGCAATAGAGACATTTTTTGGATTACTGAGAGGGGGGGTGAATCAGTAATAACGTAATTATAATCCTTTTTCTTCAAATGTTATATCAATGTAGAATTATTATCCAATAATGAGCAGTAATAAATAAACAATCCCACACATACACAGTACACCGGTGTTTTACGTGGAAACCCAAATCGGGAGAAAACCACAGAATGCTTTTTCTTATATGTCTTGAAGAACTACATTCATTGGAAGCACCAACTTCCTTTGTTTTCCAGCTGCAATTGGAAGGAGGCTCCAACCCCCTAGTTTCTCAGGATACAACCTGAGGGAAGCTCCAACTCCCCAAATATCTAGCTACAACCAGAAGGAGGCTACAACCCCCAATGTTCTCTGGCTACAACCGGAAGGTGGCTACAAACACCTGTCCTTGCCCCGTCCTGCCACCCTGAAGTAGAAGTAGAATGATGGAACCACTGTCACACTATCACTGTGAGATATACCGCTGTAAACTTGTACCAATAAATCTGAACCATGCATCAACCTGTAATCAACCTGTACCATAAACAAGTGCATCAACCATGCACCAACCTGTAATCAACCTGTACCATAAACAAGTGCATCACCCATGCACCAACCTGTAATCAACATGTACCATAAACAAGTGCATCCAACCATGTACCAAGTAAGTTCCAATCATGTGTCAACTACTTATCAACTATGAATCATCAATATGTGCCAACATCATCAACTATACACTTCATGTATGTGTCAACTCATCAATTACGTGTCTCAACGATGTACTCAACATGTGCCACAACCAAAATCCCTCATCAATTTTATCATCCAAATATGATTTGTAGCTCTGTAATAGACCTGGTGTATATGATCACATTCCTACAAACGTTCCTTAAGTTTAAAAACAAGAGACTAGCATTTTCATCAAACTTTTCTTTAGTCTCACATGCCTAGTTTTGGATTAGCCAACAACCCTAACGTGAAGTAATCATAACTTTGAACCTGTAATGTATAAATATATGAAAATGATATACAATTTTATTCAATGTTTTTTATGTAATTCCTTCAAGTGGCACTTCTTGGAACCTCTCATAAAAGGATTTATAGCTAAAATGGCATACCTTGTTGAATTCTGGCTTATTCTAGAGAGTGACCTTGTAGAGCATGCCCCACACAAAATATTTGATTAAATGATCTGAAAATGTTACACCACATACTATAGACTATAACCTAACCATCACATTTGGTCTCACTAAATTGGATCTGTTATGAAGAAGTTATGATGTTTTTACCCGAAACACTTGATTTTGACTAGTTTCAAGACTGACCACAAACCCTATTTTCCACAGAGTGTAACTCCCAAAATACAAAGACCCACAAGCTGAATTTTTAACCACAGATACTTGGATATGTTTGCTCACTTTCATAGAAATTTCATGATCTGAATTATTATATAAAAAAATATATAGCAAAAATGGTGAGATGACCTGAAAATAACATACCTTAGAAAGCACCATCAAAAGAATTTATCCTTCCTTGCATTTCGGCCTTCTTTTCTTCACTTTCCTCAGAATTTCGGCTTATATATCATTTGTAAACCTCATACACCTATAG
>ML777727.1:609397-658594 GCA_009831015.1 Picea engelmannii
TAACGTAATTATAATCCTTTTTCTTCAAATGTTATATCAATGTAGAATTATTATCCAATAATGAGAAGTAATAAATAAACAATCACACACATACATAGTACACCAGTGTTTTACGTGGAAACCCAAATCGGGAGAAAACCACACAATGATTTTTCTTATATGTCTTGAAGAATTACATTCATTGGAAGCACCAACTTCCTTTGTTTTCCAGCTGCAATTGGAAGGAGGCTCCAACTCCCTAGTTTCTCAGGCTACAACCTAAGGGAAGCTCCAACTCCCCAAATCTCTAGCTATAACCAGAAGGAGGCTACAACCCCCAATGTTCTCTGGCTACAACCGGAAGGTGGCTACAACCACTTGTCCTTGCCCCGTCCTGCCACCCTGAAGTAGAAGTAGAATGATGGAACCACTGTCACACTATCACTGTGAGATATACCATTGTAAACCTATACTAATAAATCTAAACCATGCATCAACCATGCATCAACCTGTAATCAACCTGTACCATAAACAAGTGCATCAACCATGCATCAACCTGTAATCAACCTGTACCATAAACAAGTGCATCAACCTGTAATCAACCTGTACCATAAACAAGTGCATCAACCATGCATCAACCATGCACCAACCTGTAATCAACCTGTACCATAAACAAGTGCATCAACCATGCACCAACCTATAATCAACCTGTACCATAAACAAGTTCATCCAACCATGTACCAAGTATGTTCCAATCATGTGTTAACTACTCATCAACTATGAATCATCAATATGTACCAACATCATCAACTATACACTGCATGTATGTGTCAACTCATCAATTACGTGTCTCAACCATGTACTCAACATGTGCCACAACCAAAATCCCTCATCACTTTTATCATCCAAATATTCTTTGTAGCTCTGTAATAGACCTAGTGTATATGATCACATTCCTACAAACCTTCCTTAACTTTAAAAACAAGAGACTAGCATTTTCATCAAACTTTTCTTTAGTCTCACATGCCTAGTTTTGGACTAGTTAACAACCCTAACTTGAGGTAATCATAACTTTTAACCTGTAATGTATAAATATATGAATATAATACACAATGTGCTTCAGTGTGTTTTATGCAATTCCTCCAAGTGGAACTACTTGGAACCTCTCAGAAAAGGAGTTATAGCAAAAATGGCATACCTTGCTGAATTCTGGCTTATTCTAGAGAGCGACCTTGTAGAGCATGCCCCGGAAAAAATATTTGATGCAATGATATGAAACTATTACAAAACATACTATATAATTTACCCTAACCAACACATTTGGTCTCACTGAATTTGGATATGTTATGAAGAAGTTATAACGTTTTTACCCGAAACACCTGATTTTGACTAGTTTCAGGACTAGCCACAAACCCTATTTTCCACAGAGTGTAACTCCCAAAATACAACGACCCACAATATAAATTTTTAACCACAGATACTTGGATATGTTTTTTAACCACAAGGAGATGTCATGCAATGGTCATAAATTCCGCATCAAACAATTGGATGAAACCATGAAAACTTAAGATAGTGGGATAACTGCAGTATTCCAGGTGACTAATGTTTCCTCTAAGAGTGACAGACATCCCCGAGAATCTGAAAATAGATACTATGGGTATTTAAATGATATAATTGAGTGTGACTTTAATTCCTTCAAATTATTTATGTTCGATGTCAAATGGTATATGTTATGAATGCATGAACGCGATGAGGAAAGAACTGTTATTCAACATGACAATGGATTTCCAATGATTAAAACAACAGTGTTTGAAATAGGACATGATCGCTATGCTTTTCCAAGCCAATGTGAACAGGTCTTTTACTCAAATGTTCCAGGTGAGAGGGATTGGTCATTTGTTTTTAGATATTATCCAAGAGGAAGGCCCATTAAGTATACTCATTTACAGGAAGAAGATGATATTGAATATCAAGAAGATGATTCACTAGATCAGACAGAGATGAAAGATCATGCAAGGTCGATAGATAAAGAAAATGAATAATATCATGATCCGGGCGTAGGAGACAATATTGCAATTCTTGATTATGATGTCGATGAAAATATGCTCGAAAATGACATTGATGATGATGATGATATCGACAATCCTTTCAACACCCTTTCTAAACTGGATGATGATATAGATGTCGAGTTCGATGAAGAAGATCAAGATACAGAATAAATATGATTACATGGATGTTGAGGTTGCTTAGGTACATGAATATATATTTTAATTTGTATGAATTATTCTCTTAAAATAATTTACTTATAATGTCATGGGTTAATTACATGTTTTTAAGTTTTATGTGACGTTTTTATATCCTATGTTACATGTTGTTTAATTATTATGTGAAACCTGAAAATAGTTGCCAATATACTAAAGTATGTGGCAAACTAAAAATATCATTTACAAACACATAATTTCATTTACCTTCATTAATTGTTTCTTTTGTAGTTTCTATGCATGAATCTTACTAGGGCGTTGCTTTTGATTATTTTATATTTTATGGATTGGGTATTGGGGATCAATTGAGAGTGATGTGAGGGGCAGGGAAGGGGCCATATGAGATTCCACCTTCAAGTGGTTGGCCTTGTTCAATAGAGGATAAATTATTCTTGAAACCAAGATAATCTCTTTCATTTTTATACCATCATGATCATATATGTCATCAATATTGTTGTCGAAGTATTGCATCAATGAAGTTTCGATGAACGTGTTTTTCATTTCTATAGAATTTTCATTGAAACCCTATTTTTGTTTCAAAGTACACAAATTGGTTGACGCAAATTTTAAGTTTGTATTAATCTTTCTTCATTTTTCAATTAGGTTCTACATTAGTGTATATACAATGTATCTGTGTCATAGTTGTGATGAAAATTTAATCTTTTTCGTTTATTGCTTAATCAACACCATAAAAATACTCCCTTGTAGTACTAGATGTGGGGATGTGTGTATTGTCGAACGAAAATTACAAGGAACAAGGAACGAAAATTGTACTAGGATTAGACATGGGCAACAGTGACCTCTGAATGGGGCCAACGTTAAAAATTTTCCAAACTGTTTCTGTATGCACTAAAATTTGACATGGATAGACTATTGGCATGCTTTAACAATATGGGAGGTTTTCTGGACTCAAATTTGACTCACACACCCACTTTATTCCATCATCAATTCATCATGTAAACCATAAACCCTATTTTTCATATGTTCGAGGAGATATGTTAATGATTCCTAATTTCATGTTTGTATTTGACTCAAGGTACAACTAGCTTGCAAAGTATCAAATTTTAATTTCAAGTTGATAAACCAAATATGAAATGAATCCTAATTAAAACCATCAAATGTTGGAATTTGTCATTTAAGTGTAGTGTCATGTAGTTATATTTTAAAACATAAAGAGAGTAGTCTCTATAGAAGCAGAGAAATTTATTGATATTGGATTCTCATCTAAGATGATTTTGATATTTTTAAGCTTCAAGAAATATTGAGATATATGGTGGTGTGAAAAGAAGTAGAATAGGTACTATAGGAGAAAATCGAGGATAATAATCAAGGATAATTTAGTACCCATCACTTATGAAAACATTTTCGTCGGCAAGAGAGACAAAGAAGGGAATTTTTTGACAAGAGACAAGGAAAGGATATCGTCACAAGAGAAACAAATGTAAATAATCTTGCGACAAATTATCTATACTATTGACGAAAAACGTTCTTCGATAGTATAGCTAATTCGTGACAAGAATATTTACATGTGATAAACAAAGGAAATGGATGATGTGGTTCCAAGTATAGCTAATTCTTCACAAGTATCTTCAAATGTACACATGGGATACAATTTGTCACCTTTCTTCATTTTTATTTCAGGTTCTACATTATTGTATATACAATGTATGCGTGTCAAAGTTGTTAGGAAAAATCCCCTTTTTTTTTATTGCTTAATCAACACCATAAAGATATTCCCTTGTAGTATTAGATGCGTGGGTGTGTGTACTATCGAACTGAACAAAAATTATACTAGGACTAAACACGGGAAACAGTGACCTGTGAATGGAGCCAACGTTGAATTTTTTTCAAATTGTTTCTATATGCACTGAAATTTGACATGGATAGACTATTTGTATGCCTCAATGATATGGGAGGGTTTATGGACTCAAATTTGACTCACACAACCACTTTATTCCACCATCAATTCATCATGTAAACCATTAACCCTATTTTTCTTTCAAAGTACACAAATTGGTTGATGCAAGTTTTAAGTTTGCATCAGTCTTTCTTCATTTTTATTTCAGGTTTGACATTAATGTATATACAATGTATCTGTGTCATAGTTGTGATAAAAAATACCTCTTTTTCATTGATTGCTTAATCAACACCATAAAAATACTCCATTGCAGTACTAGATGTAGGGATGTGTGTACTTTCGAACAAATTTTAAAAGGAACAAGGAACGAAAATTGTACTAGGACTAGACACAAGCAACACTGACCTGTGAATGGGGCCAACGTTGAAATTTTTTCAAACTGTTTTTGTATGCACTGAAATTTGACATGGATAGACTATTCACATGCCTTAATGATATGGGAGGGTTTATGGACTCAAATTTGACTCACACACCTACTTTCTTCCATCATCAATTCATCATGTAAACCATAAACCCTAATTTTATTTCAAAGTACACAAATTGGTTGACGCAAGTTTTAAGTTTTCATCGGTCTTTCTTCATTTTTCTTTCAGGTTCTCCATTAATGTATATACAATGTATCTGTGTCATAGTTGTGATGAAAAATCCCTCTTTTTTGTTGATTTCTTAATCAACACCATAAAAATACTCCCTTCCAGTACTAGATGTGTGGACATGTGTACTCTCGAACGAATTTTAAAAGGAACAAAGAATGGAAATTGTACTAGGACTAGACACGGGAAACAGTGACCTGTGAATGGAGCCAACGTTGAAATTTTTTCAAATTGTTTCTGTATGCACTGAAATTTGACATGGATAGAGAATTTACATGCCTTAACAATATGGGAGGGTTTATGGAATCAAATTTGACTCACACACCCACTTTCTTCCATCATAAATTCATCATGTAAACATAAACCCTATTTTTCTTTCAAAGTACACAAATTGGTTGATGAAATTTTTAAGTTTGCATCATTATTTCTTCATTTTTCTTTCAGGTTCTACATTAATGTATATGCGATGTATCTGTGTCATAGTTTTGATGAAAATTCCCTCTTTTTCATTGATTGCTTAATCAACACCATAAAAATACTTCGTTGCAGTACTAGATGTGGGGACATGTATACTGTCGAACGAATTTTAAAACGAACAAAGAACAAAAATTTTACTAGGACTAGACATGGGCAACACTGACCTATGAATGGGGCCATCTTTGAAATTTTTTCAAATTGTTTCTGTATGCACTGAAATTTGACATGGCTAGACTATTTGCATGCCTTAACTATATGGGAGGGTTTATGGACTCAAATTTCACTCACACATCCACATTCATCCATTATCAATTCATCATGTAAACCATAAACCCTAATTTTATTTCAAAGTACACAAATTGTGACGCAAGTTTTAAGTTTGCATTAGTTTTTCTTCATTTTTCTTTCAAGTTCTACATTAATGTATATACAATGTATCTGTGTCATAGTTGTGATGAAAAAACCCTCTTTTTCATTGATTGTTTAATCAACACCTTAAAAATACTCCCTTTTTGTACTAGATGCGGGGACATGTGTACTGTCAAACAAATTTTAAAAGGAAGGAGGAACGGAAATTGTACTAGGACTAGACACGGGAAACAGTGACCTGTGAATGGGGCCAACATTGAAATTTTTTCAAATTGTTTCTGTATGCATTGAAATTTGAAATGGATAGACTATTTGCATGCCTTAACGATATGGGAGGGTTTATGGACTCAAATTTGACTCACACACCCAATTTCTTCCATCATCAATTCATCATGTAAATCATAAAACCTAATTTTCTTTCAAAGTACACAAATTAGTTGATGCAAGTTTTAAGGTTTCATCATGATTTCTTCATTTTTCTTTCAGGTTCTACATTAATGTATATACAATGTATATGTGTCATAGTTGTGATGAAAAATCCCTCTTTTTTGTTGATTACTTAATCAACACCATAAAAATATTCCCTTGCAGTACTAGATGTGTGGATGTGTGTACTATCAAACAAATTTTAAAAGGAACAAGGAACAGAAATTGTACTAGGACTAGACACAGGCAATAGTGACCTGTGAATGGGGCCAATGTTGAAATTTTTTCAAATTATTTATGTATGCACTGAAATTTGACATGCATAGACTATTTGCATGCCTTAACGATATGGGAGAGTTTCTGGACTCAAATTTGACTCACACACCCAATTTCTTCCATCATCAACTCATCATGTAAACCATAAACCCTATTTTTCTTTCAAAGTACACAAATTGGTTGACGCAAGTTTTAAGTTTGCATAAGTCTTTCTTAATTTTTCTTTTAGGTTCTACATTAATGTATATACAATGTATCTATGTCATAGTTGTGATGAAAAATCCCTCTTTTTTGTTGATTTCTTAATAAACACCATAAAATACTCCCTTACAGTACTAGATGCGGGGACATGTGCACTGTTGAACGAATTTTAAAAGGAACAAGGAACAAAAATTGTACTAAGACTAGACATGGGAAACAGTGACCTGTGAATGGGGCCAATGTTGAAATGTTTTCAAATTGTTTCTGTATGCGCTGAAATTTGACATGGATAGACTATTCACATACATTAACAATATGGGAGGGTTTCTGGGCTCAAATTTGACTCACAAACCTACTTTCTTCCATCATCAATTCATCTTCTAAACCATAAACCCTATTTTTCTTTCAAAGTACACAAATTGATTGACGCAAGTTTTAATTTTGCATCAATATTTCTTCATTTTTCTTTCAAGTTCTACATTAATGTATATACAATGTATCTGTGTCCTAGTTGTGATGAAAAATTCCCTCTTTTTCATTGATTGCTTAATCAACACCATAAAAATACTCCCTTGTAGTACTATATGCGGGGACGTGTGTACTGTCGAACGAATTTTAAAAGGAACAAGGAATGTAAATTGTACTAGGACTAGACACGGGCAACAGTGACCTGTGAATGTGAACAACGTTGAAATTTTTTCAAACTGTTTCTGTATGCACTGAAATTTGACATGGATAGACTATTTGCATGCCTTAATGATATGGGAGGGTTTTTGGACTCAAATTTGAGTCACACACCCACTTTCTTCCATCATCAATTCATCATGTAAACCATAAACCCTATTTTTCTTTCAAACTGCACAAATTGGTTGACGCCAGTTTTAAGTTTGCATCAGTCTTTCTTCATTTTTCTTTCAGGTTCTACATTAATGTATATACAATGTATTTGTTTCATAGTTGTGATGAAAAATCCCTCTTTTTCATTGATTTCTTAATCAACACCATTAAAATACTCCCTTGAAGTACTAGATGCGGGGATGTGTGTATTGTGGAACGAATTTTAAAAGGAACAAGGAATGGAAATTGTACTAGGACTAGACATGGGCAATAGTGACCTGTGAATGGGGCCAACGTTGAAATTGTTTCAAACTATTTATGTATGCACTGAGATTTGACATGGATAGACTATTTGCATCCTTAACGATATGGGAAGGTTTTTGGACTCAAATTTGACTCACACTCCCACTTTCTTCCATCATCAATTCATCATGTAAACCATAAACCTTGTTTTTCTTTCAAAGTACACAAATTTGTTGATGCAAGTTTTAAGTTTTCATCAGTCTTTCTTCATTTTTCTTTGAGGTTCTACGTTAATGTATATACAATGTAGCTTTGTCATAGTTGTGATTGAAAATCCCTCTTTTTTGTTGATTGGTTAATCAACACCATAAAAATGCTCCCTTGCATTACTAGATGTGGGGACTTGTGTACTGTCAAAAAAAATTTAAAAGGAACAAGGAACAGAAATTATACTAGGACTAGACACGGGCAACAATGACCTGTGAATGGGGCCAACGTTGAAAGTTTTTCAAACTATTTATGTATGCACTCAAATTTGACATGGATAGACTATTCACATGCCTTAACGATATGGAAGGGTTTATGGACCCAAATTTTATTCACACACCCACTTTATTCCATCATCAATTCATCATGTAAACAATAAACCCTATTTTTCTTTCAAAGTACACAAATTGGTTGACGCAGGTTTTAAGTTTGCATCACTCTTTCTTCATTTTTCTTTCAAGTTCTACATTAATGTATATACAATGTATCTGTTTCATATTCGTGATGAAAAATCCCTCTTTTTCGTTGATTGCTTAATAAACACCATAAAAATACTCCCTTTCAGTAGTATATGTGGGGACGTGTGTACTGTCGAATGAATTTTAAAAGGAACAAGGAACGGAAATTGTACTAGGATAAGACATGGGCAACAATAACCTGTGAATGGAGCCAACGTTGAAATTTTTTCAAACTATTTTTGTATGCACTGAAATTTGACATGGATAGACTATTTGCATGCCTTAACGATATGGGAGGTTAATTTGACTCACACACCCACTTTCTTCCATCATCAATTCATCATGTAAACCATAAACCTTATTTTTCTTTCAAAGTACACAAATTGGTTGACGCAAGTTTTAAGTTTGCATCGATCTTTCTTCATTTTTCTTTCACGTTCTACATCTATGTCATAGTTGTGATGAAAAATCCCTCTTTTTCGTTGATTTCTTAATCAACACCATAAAAATACTCCCTTGTGGTACTAGATGTAGGGACCTGTGTACTATCGAACTAATTTTAAAAGGAACAAGGAACGGAAATTGTACTAGGACTAGACACGGGAAACATTGACTTGTGAATGCGGCCAACGTTGAAAGTTTTTCAAATTGTTTTTGTATGCACTGAAATTTGACATGGATATACTAATTGCATGCCTTAACAATATGGGAGGGTTTCTGGACTCAAATTTGACTCACACACCCACTTTCTTCCATCATCAATTCACCATGTTAACCATAAACCCTATTTTTCTTTCAAAGTACACAAATTGGTTGACGCAAGTTTTAAGTTTACATCAGGCTTTCTTCATTTTTCTTTCAAGTTCTATTGCTTAATAAACACCATAAAAATACTCCCTTGCAGTACTAGATGCAAAGACGTGTGTACTTTCAAACAAATTTTAAAAGGAACAAGGAACGGAAATTGTATTAGGACTAGATCAACATGGGCAACAGTGACCTGTGAATGGGGCCAACGTTGAAATGTTTTCAAATTGTTTCTATATGCATTGAAATTTGACATGGATAGAATATTTGTATGCCTTAACGATATGGGAGTGTTTCTGGACTCAAATTTGACTCACACACCCACTTTTTTCCATCATCAATTCATCATATAAACCATAAACCCTATTTTTCATATGTTCTAGTAGATATGTTGATGATTCCTAATTTCATTTTTGTATTTGACTCAAGGTACAACTAGCTTGCAAAGTATCAAATTTTAATTTCAATTTGATAAACCAAATATGAAATGAATCCAAGCATCATTTGATATCGTCACAAGAGCGACAAATGTAAATAATCTTGCGACGAATTAGATATACTATCGTCGAAAAAACTTCGTCGATAGTATAGCTAATTCGTCGCAAAAATGTGTCTTTGAATGGTGTTACATGGTTTTCAAGGAGTGCATGGATTATATGGTGCAATGTATTGTAGTCTATAAGAACAATCTCTATGCCAAACCTCAAAATGGATAGTACCATATCTTGTTCATAAGAAATATATTCTTTGTATGTTTCCTTAGTGGTGGCTCAAGCCCTCACACATGATGCATGACAATGAAATGTAACAATTTGACTATTGAATGATAGTGTTATGTCACATGCAAATTATGAATTGACTTAGCTTGCAAATG
Organism: Picea engelmannii; assembly: GCA_009831015.1. Lineage (NCBI taxonomy): Eukaryota > Viridiplantae > Streptophyta > Pinopsida > Pinales > Pinaceae > Picea > Picea engelmannii. The sequence continues at coordinate 619,384 of ML777727.1, forward strand.
AACTTTGACAAGCCCTTATGGCCCAAGCATCATTTGATTGCTAGGATATTGATAGCTTTCAAGACTCTTATCTCTACAAGGAATGTTTCTTTGGTAGGATATTGGTAGATTTCAATATTCTTATCTCTTATATCTTAGCACATGACGACCGTCAGGGACAATTTGAGAAAAAACAAGAAAATTACAATTTTTAAAAGGTAAAATCTGAGCAAACTCAAAACTAATATTCCTTACCTTCATACATAAAACATACATGTACCTTATACTCCACCTTAATAGTTACATAACATTAATGTAAAACAACCTTAAAACTAGAAATTATACATGTTCAAATAGGTTTCCACTAACACTCTTATAAACCAAAACCACATTATATATTAAACACAAAACATTTAAATTAAACACAAAACATGTTCTCTATAGGAGGTCAATATCCTTAGAGTGGGATATGGATTCCATTAGAATTTTTTTTGCATGACAGGTGGGTCTCATACAATGGTTCGAGGGAGAAATCTAGGGAATTATTCCCTAAATTAATATTATTGAGCTAATGTGCCACAATCAAGGCCTTAAACCACAACATAGACCCTTTAAAGTGGACCTTTGTCATACAAGTGGACTATAGTCATGAACCTAAGACCCATTGTTTCAGGATAAATTTGTAAGTGCGGACACAAACCAATCTCCCTAGATCCACCTGGATCTAGAACAAAACAGGACTGAATAATACACTTTCCCTAGACTTAACCTATTGAATGAACTAAGAAGTAAGGATTGTGGACATACCTTATGAACGCTTTCCTTATATCTCTGTTGTTCCAAGCTTCGCTCCAATGCTCTTGCACCATCCATATCACAACAGTACAATCCAATCGAAGTAAAGCCAGTTTAATATATTCAATGGCTAGTCTATACATATGATCAAGGAATTATGTAATAAAGTGACATCATCTTTATAGGAAAGGGACATATTACTGTATTGAATTAATTGAAAGTGAAACTTACAACCTGAGCCTTGATGTTGTAGGTCTCCTTTCGATGGATCCTAGCTCTGACACACACACTTGCTCATGCATGAAGAAAATCAACCACATATGATGACCTTGATGTTGTCTCTTGTTGCTGTAGCATCAGTCCTCCATACAGTCTTACACCAATTCTCCAATCAATCTCTTGCTAATTTTCTTCTAACCTTTTCCATGAGCAATCCCCTCAATATATAGGAGAAGATAGATTAGTTACTTGGATAGGGAATGATCCCAAGATATCTGGAAAGTCCGTACTTTTCCAACCATTCGAAAGCCAACTCATCCTTCTAGAAGATTCCTTCTATAAGGATCGAGAACTTATCCTTTTTCCTCCTTTAAGAACATGTTCGCACCCTAACCATGAGTACAGTGTGAGAAGTTCGTACTCCAGCTGAATGCAGCCTGCGAGAATGAAGTATTCTCGCAGGAGAGTATATATCCAGCCTGTGAACTATCTTTAAAATATGATTTCTGGAAGCTGACAAGTGTAACCTTTCTCAGGAAAATGTTCTTAGTGAAGAGCTTGATATTCCATCATCATGACATTATCATGACATCATCTTAATGACCAAAATTGTGGATAATAGAATGCCCCCCAAAGTCTGAGAGTGGAACCAGTGATAGTTGATAGACTTTGTAAGCTGCATGTGTGTGTCAAGAACCAAAAGCACATCTAATCAGAAACCTGCAAACATCCAAGCATCAGTAGAATATCATATATACCAATTCCTGAGGTAGGCATTCCCATACTTATATCATATACTGATGACATCATAAGCAAAGGTCATGGCCACCAATCATACACTGTGGATCCATGCAGTCATAATATAGCACAGCCACCTGAATACACTGTGGATTTGTGCGACAAATTTTTAATCAAGATGACATAGCCACGAAACATACACAGTGGATCTATGTGTCGTAAATTATACATACTCCATCGCAAACTGGATCATAAAGACAATATCCAGGGTCTTCAATCTCCCCACCCCAAGTACGAATCTAACCATGTGATTACAAGTGTTGAAGTCGAACATGGTAGAAACCACTTGATTACCGATCATTGATGTAGCCATTAACAAGCCCGAGGGAAATCACCATTGATGTCAATGACTCCCAAGGTACTACAGTACAATCCATCAACTGTGAATAAATGAGTTGATGTCGAACAACCGATGGAATCTTTCGATCAGGGGTCAATGATGTAAACCCACTGTCGAAAGTGAGAAACTTTCCATTGAGGCATGCAAGCTCCAAGGTACTGAATAATTTCTAAGTCTTAATCCCGGATAATGTGCTGATGTCGACAGAACAAGACTCATCACAGGAGGGCCTTGATGTATCCCCCATCAGTGACACGAAATGAGTAACAGAGTTTGAAAATGAAACAAAGTATGTTGCAATTGGACTTTGGACACAGGGAAGGCCGACACGGAGTGAAAGGATAACTGCAGATGGCCGACTCAAATAGAAGTCTCAGACGGACAACTCTTGAACATATGGATGACACAACCAATGATTTGGCAGCATTGACTCAAATATGACACATGGAATGACCTTGTTATAAAATCGAATGAGAGACAAATGGATTTCCCAAACAGCTTCAAATGATGAATAGGGGGTGTCATGTTCAAGAGCGACACTTTACTGCCAATTAACACAAAGATGAAACATATCCCTTTCCCAAATTTTCCCCCACCATTTCTGGCAAGTACCTCTTTATTTTTATTCAAGCTTGAAGAGGATCACATATGCTTGTTGATATAAGCTCATCCTTCGGACGAGTCCCTCGGGGTATTTTTAACAAACCCTAAGAAGGAGTGGTTCGGTCCCATCACGGATCTGTCAATGTTTGTTTAACGAGTCCAGAGATAGAAAACTCGAAGGTTTTTCAAGATTATAGAGTTTGGAAAAACACTTAAAAGAGAACTCTCTCAGTTCCCTTTTCGTACAATAGTCCAACGAGACCAAAAAAGGGTTAAACTATCGCTCGAAGGATGCGTAACTTCAAATACTTTAACGAGCGTGAAAATAGCAAGATCGTTCGACAATCTTTTCATATTTAGGGAGTCGTGAAAAGAGATTAAAGTTAACTCTAGGGGGGTTCCTTTTTCGTGTAACCACAACAAGCCCAGAAAAGGGATAAAACAACGCTCGATCATGTTCTTATGTTTTTCGCAAGCGCAAGAACGGATAAAAAGCGCTCGAGGTTTCAAGTCAAAACCATAGAAAACAAATTCACACCACACCGTAAAAGTTTTTTGTCCATAATCATCCACATTGGGTACCTGCAAGTCATTTTACTCACTTTCGTATTAGTAATTAGGGTTAAATGGGTTAAATAATAAATAAACATGAAAAAACCCACTTTCACATGGTAAAAATTAAATAAAACAAATTTACAATTCATTTTACCATATTGTTTTACCCATTTACCATTTGTGTGCAAAAAACCTCCATTTTACCTCCGATCTTCACCGTCGATTTTTGGGAGCTTCGAGGCATCATTCCACGAACCGTCTGGATAAAATTGGTAAGTTCTCCATTCTCTAGCTTTTCATGGTTTAATTTCATGATTTTAGTGGCTAAATTTCAAGTTTTGAGTTAGTTTTTTGAAACCCTATGCGTGAAGGAGGATTCTCGCAGGCTGCCCATACGGGGCCTGCGAGAATTCCTCATTCTCGCAGGTGGGCTTGAGCTACAGTGCGAGAAGTTCGCACTGTGCGCTATAATCTACCTGCGAACAGCGCAAAGCCCAAAAATTTTTATAATATTTAGCCAATAAAACCATTTTTTCTCATGTTTTAGATCATTAACTATCTTCACATGGTTGCTATGCAGGTTAATAACCATCACAATGGTGCTCGAATGGAGAGAAAGGGAACACGAGGATGATAATGCAACCGCCAAAAATCACCCTCCAACTCTTGCCGCTTTAAGAGATTGTGGTCTCTTGAAGTATTTCCGTATACCGGGCATGAGAGTCCAAGTTCGATTGCTAGAACACTTAGTCTGGATGTGGGATCCGGATCAGCAGGTTTTTAATGTCAGTGCTCACACTTTGACGATCGACATTGAGGATATCTATTTCCTGACTGGGCTATCCAGGAGAGGTTCCTACGTCAGTTTGACTGGTAGCCGCAGGGGTGGTCTGAAAATGAGTGAGTATTGCCGAGAGTATTCCATGCCAGAGGCTGAAAGACAAAAAGGAAAAGTGGCCATTTGGGGAGTGACTGATATAACTCTCCGTACCATTCTCTTCACTATCACTCAGATGGCAGGAAGTGCTGCCCCACATATGGCTCTGCAGAGCTATTTTCAATATGCCCTCGAGTGTCTTGAGCCCCGGGTCTTCAACTGGGCTGACGCAGTGTTACGCAACCTCAAGAAACAACTGACCAAAAGCAGGCGTGGAGATCTAAAGAAGTTTGGTTATGGATCATTGCTAGTGTCCTTCTTCTGTGAGAGGGTCCCAGTGTATAGGATTCAGGCTGATTGGCACTTTCCGGGTCCCAGGGATCCATGGATGTTATGATGGTGCCAACTCATGGCTAGACATGTGACAGGACCGATCGTCAGGTATGACGATCGCTTCTTCGACTGGCTTCAAGGCCAGGTTCTGATGATAGAGGATTATGCGTATGTTGGCTTGGACTTTTGCGGCGATCCTAACCTTGCCCTTCCTGAAAACGCACAGTGGGGAGACATTGGTAAGAAGTACACCAACTTTTAATTTTTAGATGTTTTTGTATTTTCATCATATTAAATGTTTTTGGTTTTATAGAATCATCCAAAGACTAACACCAAAATTTTATTGATAACACAGATGTTGGGGCATATAGACCAGCTGGTAGTTCTCCTATTCAGAGAGGCAGCAGTTGCAATCCCCCAGTATGCCGAGGACTATCTGACAGTGGAGCAAAACTTAGAGGGTCTGATGGGTGATGTTCCAGATATGGCTCTAGAGGATATCCCACAACGCAATCAGTGTCACACCGTGGGAGTCTCTGCCTCTATGGGTCGCTTGCTCCGCAGAGTGGCTAGGACACTAGTGTGCTATCATGAACATCATTGATGTCATGATATCATTATGTAGAATCCATGAGCTTCAATTTTGATATTTTGGTCTTCGGACACATTTTGTAAAAACAAAATTTGATCGTTATATATATATATACATGGTTTCTACCGGCTTACTTTACATTTGTGTACCTGTGTTTGATTTATAAGTGATTTAAATGCCTGTCCAATACATAATTAGCTAAAGCATCTGTTAATGTATTAAGACTTCTCGGAATGTGTTGATATTCGATATGATCAAAATGTCGTTCCAAGAGGTGAATTCGCAAATATACTCTTAATAATGTAGGACTTTGAATAGAGTAGACATTACTTAGCTGTAGCACCACTAGCTGTGAGTCAAGTTGCACAACCAAACAACGAATTCCAAGAGAGATAGCATCAACCAATAACTCAATAACGACGCTATATTCTGCTATGTTGTTGGTTGCTTGGCCAAGACATACACCTCGTAAAGATATAAGTTTGTTTGTTGGGGCATAGATTGCCCAGGCAGCAGAAGCTAGGTTCCGAGTACTACGGCTAGCACCGTCGGCGAAGCCAATATAAGGTAGCGAATACTCCGACATCTGGCAATCAAACACAACGTCACGTAAGGGTAGAGACCAAATAACGCCAAACACAAAACTAAAAATACCACACACACTCAGTATGATACATAAAATACAAGTACTTCACGCACAAATGATTCATGCATAGTACTTCTTTAAGTACAACCCATTTCTGGGTTCACCCAAAGATACACCATCATAATCCACTAACTCATACGCTCCTTTTTCCAAAACTTTGCTAACAATATAAGGCCCATGCCACATTGGTTCAAATTTCCCATCTCCTAAGACATCTTTATCTTGTTCATACAAAAGAACAAGATCTCCTTCAGAGAAGACACGAGGTTTAACATGCTTGTTATATTGTGTCTTAACGCGTTTCTTCTGGGCTTCGATTACCAAAGTAGCGTCACGGTGAGTCTCGTCTAATCGCATCAAATACAACAGACGTTCCTCTTCGGCAGAAGTATTAGGTAAGAGCTCTACAGCTAGCTTCAATGATGGTATTTCACATTCTATTGGCAGAATGGCTTCCATGCCATAAACTAATCGAAAAGGCGTGAATCCCGTGGCAGACTTAACAGACGTCCGATATGCCCACAATGCCAAAAATAACATTGTGTGCCAGCTGGTTTTATGTATTCCTATCATCCGTCGAATCATAGTGATGAGAACCTTATTGATGGCTTCGACTTGGCCATTAGCCTATGGATAATAGGGTGTTGAGCTATCATGACGAAGGCCCAACTTCTCGGTAAGTTCAGACATCATATTATTTCTAAAATGACTACCGTGATCAGTAACAATAGCCTGAGGAACACCAAAATGAGTGATGACATGGTTGAAAAGAAATAATGTTGCAGTCTTCCCAGTATTATCGAATGTCGGCATTTCCTCGGCCCATTTAGTAAAATAATCAACAGCCACAATAATATAACCATGCCCCCCGACCGAGTGAGGGTGACATGTCATGAAATCAATGCCCCATTTAGTGAAAGGACCTACTGAGACTACAGGATGAAGAGGAGCAGGATGTGACCAAATCTTCTGATTATAGGTCTGGCAGGCATGACACTTCTGAACAGCAGTAATGTAGTCATGAAACAAGGAAGGCCAAAAGTAACCTGCACGTAAGATTTTTTGGGCAGTAGCATACCCAGACATATGACCACCACATGATCCAGAGTGGTAGTCATTCAAAGCTCTCTCGGCTTCCTCAAAAGTTAAACAACGTCGAAACATAGAATCAATACCTCGACGGTAAAGTGTATCGCCAAGGATAATATAATGACGTGCTTGATAACGGATACGACGTCATTCGTCACTAGACAAAGAAGGCCGAAAAGTTTGAGTTTGGAGATATATAATGATATCTCCGTACCAAATATCGTCGGTACTGATAAGGAAAAGTGACTCGTCTGGTAACGAATCAACTACTACTTTTTCTGTGGCAGTGTGGGGAAAATCACAAATCAACTCAGCGAAAACTAGGGACTTCTTCGATGTGGCTCGATCGAATTCCAAATCGAATTCCTAGAGAATAACAATCCACTTGGAGTACTTGCCCCCCAGCAATTGACGAGTCAATATATGTTGCATGGGGTTACAATGTGAAATGACGGTAGTTTTCCTGGCTAGAATGTAATGATGAAAACGTTGAACTGCTTGGACAGCAGCCAAGGCCATCTTTTCAACATGTTGGTATTTAATTTCTGTGGAAGTTAAACTTCGACTCAAGTAATATATAACATGCTCATCATGGGCATCATCCTCCTGAACGAGAACCATTCCGATAGTATACTCGGACGCAGCTAAATAAAGAAAGTAATCCCTACTATAATCAGGAGGGAAAAGAAGTGGAGCTTTGGTGAGGGATAATTTCAAGGCTTCGAAAGCATCGTTAGCAGTTTTATCCCAGACAAACTCGGACCCTTTCTTTAGAAGACGTGTAAAACCCCGAGTAATCTCAGCGTAATTCAGGATGAAGCGACGAAGAAAGTTTGCTTTCCCCTGCAAACTTTGTAACTGGTGTAAAGAAGAAGGAGGAGGGAGATTGAGAATCGCCTCGACCTTGATAGGATCTACCCGGATCCCATGGCGTGAAACAATGAAACCGAGGAGACGGCCGGATTCTATGCAAAAGACACATTTATGAGGATTCAAGCAAATGCGATAGAATCGGCAACGAACGAAAATTGCTCGGAGATGCATAGGGTGATCGACTCAACGTAAAGAGTGAGCCAGCAAATCGTCCAAATAAGGTTGAACAATATGCTTAATATCGTGAAACGCGTAAGACATAGCACGTTGGAATGTAGCACCTGCATTCTTCAGACCGACGGGGAGTTTCCTGTAGGCGAAAGTACCCCAAGGACAAATAAAAGTCATTTTATGTTGGTCCTCAGGAGAGATATTGATTTGATTATAGCTAGAAAATCCATCCATGAGGGAAAAGATTTCACTTCCGGCACAGTCATCGACGATCTGGTCAACAAAAGGGGTTGGAAAATTGTCCTTTGGAAAAGCTTTATTGATATCCCGATAATCAACACAAACGTGTATACTACCACCCTTTTTATCGATCGGAAATGGGTTAGAAACCCATTCTGTCAACGCCACTGGATAAATAAAACTGGCTTTAAGAAGTTTTTCAACTTCAAGTTTAATGGCTGGGGCTTTATGTGGATGGACAGGATGGAGGCGCTGCCGAACTGGTTTGGCTCTGGGGTATGTTTTAATTTCATGGACCACAATAGAGGCGTCAATACCTAGCATTTCTTCGTAACTCCAGGTAAAGATATCACGAAATTCTTTAAACAAGGAAGTATAAGTGACAATTTCTTCGGGAGAAAATGAAGCTCCAATATGAACATTCTCGACAATTCCAGGTTTCACTAAAATATCTATAGGGACCGTGGGTGAAATGTTACTAAGGTTTCCTTCCACAAACACATCTCGTGTAGGTTGAGAAACCGTGGATATAACCACAATGGTCGACGGAGTCGAAATTCGCTGATAATTCTCAAGAGTCTGTTGTTCCAGAAACAGTATGGAACGATGATGTCCATCGTTCCAAGGGGTGTCTTCCATGACGAACATTATCATATCATCAGTGGGAAAGATGAATCGGAAAGGATCAGGAGACAACTCATCAAAAGAATAAGTAGGAATGGTTGCCGATTGAATAGCTTGATAAGCGGACTCAACCGGACTTAACGGCATAAGGTCACCGAAACGAACATGATCTCCAGGATCAGGGACTATCCAAGGGTCGGTAGACACAGGAAGTTCACGAGGCACAGTAGAGATCATATTAATATATGAAACTAACGGGCGTGGAATATCGGGTGGTGGTGGTATGGGAAAAGTACCCATTAACGAAGAATCTTTTAATATACCAACTCCAACATTCTCATAACTCGTAGGGTTTTTAGCTATGAACGGCACATTGCCAGTATGAGTATCCGCATTAAAGAAGGCAAGTTGATCAACTGTAACTACTTTTCCTTGGTGAGGAAATCATACGACACGAAACAAGGTTGATACGACAGCATGCATAGAATCGACCCAGCTACGTCCAAGTAAAAGATTATAATCGAGGGGAGTATCAAAAACTTCCACTTCAACCTGGACGGTCTTACCTTCTAAAGTGACGGGTAACGATGGAAGAATGTCGTAAGGCTTAAAACCAGAGCCGTTGAAGGCTCTCAAAGTGTTTTTTGATTCCTGTAACGGGGGAGAGCCAATGGCCTTCCAGCAAGTAAAAGACATTACACACGTAGAGGCACCCTCATCAATAACCGTCCGAAAAATGCTCTTGTCGGCAACAACAACTTGTATTTGAAACGCAAGTTGTGGGGGTAACCTTGGAACATGTTCTTCCAAGTTAAAGACTATCAAATTCGTATCCGTGGGATCAATTCCACCTATATCTTTCAACAGTGCCCTTCACTGTGCAGGACAAGACTGAAGGACTTCAAGGGCAGACATCGCTGAAGGTTCTTGGGCCAGATCTTCTACAATGTTGTAGTTCTGAGCCGCACGTGCATGAGGATTGAATGTCGATTTCTTAACGACACCTTTGGGAGGTTGTCGTATCACTGTATCAAGGTTCGGTCGTTCTAGATGAAGAGGACCGTTTGTGGGTGGAGTTGGTGGAGAGGGTTGTACTAGATCAGGAGGTGAATCGTCAACCTTCTCCTTAGAAGGAGTATAGTCTTTAGCTCTAGTGGTAAGTGCAACATTGTCTTTCTTTGAATCACCAGTGCACATCAAAACATAGGATTGTGTAGAGGTAGAGGGTTGGTCGTGAATGACCAACGAAGCCTATTGTTGAGATGGGAAGGGTTGAGACAAGACAGCGCATAGAGGATTTTGAGGTTCCTTGAAGGAACTTGGTAACTTCGACACGTCTCGGACAATCCTTGCTGTAGTGATCATCACCACAGATAAGGCAAGGGTAGCGTGGTTTGCGCTTATCCCGGTCTTCAACAGGAGGGGTTTTGGTTTGCTCGTTTGGAGTATTGTTTTTACTCTCCTTATTCTTGCCTCTCCCTTTCTTGGATTTGTTCTTACCGGTCAGCGTGGATTGAACAGCGTTTACTTCAGAGGTTTTACCGGCGGGAGGAGCAGGAGACAGATCACTTTGAACATTAGAAGTATTGGATTTTGGGGTTGTAGTTGAAACAGAATGTGAGTGGGCATGAGTGGTCCCAATCACACCGTCAGCTGCATGCGAGGTAGCTGGAGCAGTAGAAGTGTTGGAAGTACCAGGACGAGGTAAGTCAGGTAATAAGGTGTAAAGTGTTCCCGTTTGCGAATAAACGAGATCAAGATACTGAGCACGACTTATAGCCTGCTCTTCTGTAAAAACACCGCCCATAGAAATGTCTTTACCTATCTCATTCACGAAAGATTTTGTAAACCACTCTGCCAGTAACTGATCAGGGAGTTCAAGTTTGATGAGACGTCGTCTCCTTCTCCACTCATGTATATGGTCCGAGATGTGAGTACCTTTCGTTTGTTTAAAAGAGGTCAAGATCTTAGTCCCAGTATCGTAACGGATCGATAACTAGTAATGTGTGAGGAAATCCATGGCTAAGGTGTTAAAATCAGAAAAGAAACCTCGTGGCAATTCAAAGTACCACTTCGCAGCCAAACCGGTAAGGGTCCGTTGAAAAAGACGCAGACGAATAGAGTCATCCATGAGTGAATTGGACGAACACCATAAATGAAAAGTCATGACATGATTGTTGGGGTCCTCTCCCGCCTTACCATCAAATTTCGGAATGTCCGATGGGAGTTTAGCAGGAATAGCAGGCCATTGGGGAGAGTGACGAATAGGATCATTTAGAATCCTAGTCAAATCTGGCAAATCCAAGGTAGAAAGAAAAGGAAACTGTCGGTTTACTTGCGGATACTGATGGCTTTGGGGTGGAAGCCCCGTTGGCTGACCAATAGGAGCATAAGTAGACTGTCCATAGAGGGAAGCTCCAGGTTGGTTCGGTGGTGGCTGGATAGGGTAGTAGCCCCAAGGGTTATAACCTTGAGTTTGGGCAGGGGCCTAAGATTGGGAAGTTTGACCCAAACCCCAAATAGGATTAGTCACACCTAGATATGGTTGGCCTACTGGAGGGACTGTGGGTTGCCCCCCAGCAAGAGGGATGTTTTGTAAAAGTTGTTGCCAATACTGGGCCAACTCAGGAGGTATGTTTTGTCCAAAAGGGGAAGTTGGTCCCCCTACTGTAGGTATAGTTCCACCCGGAAGTTGTGTACCAACTGTAGGTTGTGTGGTAACTGTGTTGTATCCGAGAAAAGGAAAAGGAAACGTACTACCCTGTCCACCAACAGGAATGTGCAAGTTTGGTGCAACAGTCGGAATAGTGTTACCAGCATTAGGATTGCCAGTAGGAAACTGAGGAGGTGTCGGGATGAAACCGGGAATAGGATGCCCAGGAAACTGAGGACCACCTGGAGAACCAGCAGGGGTTTGTGGAGGTGTTGGATGTGTAATATTCAACGTAGGATTCAATGCATGGTAACCAGGGGGAAAATTCGGATTGACCTCAGGTGGTTGCTGGGTATTTATAGGGGCAAGAGTAGTTGTCGGAATCTTGGTTTGGACACTCGAAGTAATTGCAAGATGAGCCATCTCGGGAGGTAGAATAAAACGATAAGTGGTAGTCTCTGGTGCAGCTTCTGGTTCAGGAGACACAGGAGGGTTGATTTCGTAAACAGGGGTAGACTCAGTACCAAACAAGACTCAGTATCAGTCCTCCATACAGTCTTACACCAATTCTCCAATCAATCTCTTGCTAATTTGCTTCTAACCTTTTCCATGAGCAATCCCCTCAATATATAGGAGAAGATAGATTAGTTACTTGGATAGGGAATGATCCCAAGATATCTGGAAAGTCGGTACTTTTCCAACCATTCGAAAGCCAACTCATCCTTCTAGAAGATTTCTTCTAGAAGGATCTAGAACTTATCCTTTTTCCTCCTTTAAGAACATGTTCGCACCCTAACCATGAGTACAGTGTGAGAAGTTCACACCCCAGCTGAATGCAGCCTGCGAGAATGAAGTATTCTCACAGGAGAGTATATATGCAGCCTGCGAACTATCTTTAAAATATGATTTCTGGAAGCTGACAAGTGTAACCTTTCTCAGGAAAATGTTCTTAGTGAAGAGCTTGATATTCCATCATCATGACATTATCATGACATCATCTTAATGACCAAAATTGTGGATAACACCCATCCATGATGATCAAGAAGACCTCATAATGTCACCAATATTCAACTAATTGGGAGCCAAAGACTCCCTAGAGAGGACTCATGTCATGATTTTTAGGTCTTGTTGATGGTGGTTCATGAGCTTGAGAAGGTTTAGTTAGGGCCTTAGGCCATTGTTTCCAACTTTCCATGTATATGCCTCTACACCCATTTTCAAAGTACAAAACCTAATCATGATGCATATGTCCCTCTTAAAGGCCAATTAAGTTATGTTATGTTGGTTTGAGGACTTGTTCAAGGATCTTGATGACAACTTGTTGATGCATGAGCATCGCCAACACCATCAAGCGAGCCAGCACGGAAGCAGAAGATAGCTGGATGAGCCAGCACAAAATTTGAAAAGAATGCTTTGGGACTATTGCGCAGATCTTAAATGACTCATTTAAGAGATGGCACACTTGTATATTGTAACGGACCTTGAGCGGATAGCTCTCGTCCTTAGGTAGATAGTCGGCATTTAATGTAGTTAATGCTGGTAGATAGGAAATTAATTTTAGATTTGATAGCTTTAGAGTCCAATAGGGAAAACGGATATAGACACCCTCATTGTATCATTGTAACATAACCCCTGAGCATAGAAGAGAAGCAGAAGAAGAAGAGCATGCAGAGAACTATATGAAGAACACCCCATGTACAAGCATTTGAATTAATAGAAGAAAGCTTTAATTTAGATTCATGGTTTGTGTTGTTTCTCTTTATATTGATGTTATTCTCATGAATGTTTTCTTCCAGTCATGCATTTTCTTTATATGCTGTGTATATGATTTCATGGTTGAATTGAAGTCTGAGAGGGAGATGGAATGAGTTTCAATTGTTTCTCTAATTGAGCCAGAGGATTCCTGCAAGGAGTGCAGTTGAATTGTCTGCAAGGAGTGCATTGACAGAAGGGTTCAATTAGAGATAGATTTTGTTCTCATTTCCTCGAGGGTGCAGTTAGGCACAGGGCCATGCAAGGAGTGTGCAGGCCAAGGGAAAGCCTCAGGGTTGCAAACCCGAGCAAGGAAGTGAAGGACTGTTGCTGCAGGTGTGTGCAGAGTCAGGGGAGACTGAACACTAGAAGCGTTTGCAGAGTTGCCACAAGGAGTGCAAGCAAAGGATTCTTATTTCTAAGGGATTGAGAAACTGGAAAAATCTCAGGAGGAGTAGGCCTTCGAATTCCCTGAAGGATAAGCGCAGGGAAGCTGCTATTGAAAGTCTGAGGGAAGTGTAGTAGGTTGGCGAGTAGGTGAACAAGTCTCGTGGGGAGACACTTCTTCATTCCGTGGATTACTTAAGGAAGAATGGACGGTCGAAAATCTCTGGGGAGATTTCACGAAGTTCCGAGGGCCCTTGGATCTTGTGGAGGTGCAAGGAGGCTACGGCGAGAACGTCCGAAGGTCTAAAGCTTAGGAAGGGGTAGAGCCGTCGATCCCGAGTCTCAGGGACCATTGGATCTACATGTGATATCGTGTATCAGGGATTTGTGAGGCGAAGCTCCAAAAGATTTCAATGAGAATTGCGATATCCCGATCCGCGATATCCCGATAAGCCCAAAACCGTCCATCAGTGGGACACGTGTTAGGAGATCCCGAGGAGTCAGAGTTCGGGGCATCGAAGATTTTGAAGGTAAGAAACTCTTGCAACTCGGAACCACGAAACGCGATATCCCAACGAAAGGATTGTGGGGCCACAGCCAAAGTTAATGGAAGACAGGTGGCGTGCCATATCGGGGATTGGGGAAAGGTAAGTCCCGAGTTCTTTGACATCAGGATTCGCGATCCCATGAATTCTGAAACCCCGATAAAAGAGACGGGACCACTGAATAGTCAACCCACACGTGCATCGGAGTATCGGTACGTCGGGGTTCGGAGTTTAGCAATTCTATTTGTTGACATAACGAGTAGCGATTTCTCGATAGAGAGAACCCCGATAGAAAGGGAGAAATTCAATGTTGACTTGCGTCGAAGTTCGGGGAATCGTGAGGCACAAAACACATGACCATAGGATTCATGAAATCGTGAAGTCCGATTTCCTTATCACTAAGGGGGGGGGAATATTTTGAAGAGTTGTTGTGGGTAAGGAAAATTCCTGATAGGGAATTAGAGGAACCTTGGAGTTCTTCGGGCTGAGAAGAAGAGGATCCTGAGGAAGCGGACATGCTCCGAGGAATGCGGCTGCGTCAAGTGTGGTATCAGAGTGGGAATATCTCTTTTCTTTATATAGCATAGAAGAATAAGTTTGCCATGCCACCCAGGAGAGAAAGACAATCACCTGATCCAGAGGATAGGGAGGTGCGAAGAAGAGGCAAGGGGGTAGCAAATCCAGAAATGGAGAGACAGATGAGAGATCTCTGAGCAAGACTCGAAGACATGGAGGCAGCGCAAAGATGCACAACTAGTGCAAGGGATCTCAGTGATTTCGAAAGTGAAATTGAGGCTGAACGCGAGGAGGAAGTGGCAGCCGAGGATGCAGCCAACGAGCACCTAATTAAAGCTATTGCCAGAATGGGTGCAAAGGAAAAAATGGACATTCCATTCTACGAGGGAAATCTGGATGCAGAGGAGCTACTAGATTGGATTAGAGCTCTTGACACCTACTTCAATTATGAAGATGTCGAAGAGGATAAGAAGGTCAGACATGTTGTTACGCGCTTGAAGGGACATGCAACATTATGGTGGGATGAGCTACAAGCTGACAGATGCTGCAAAGGCAAGCAGAAGATCAAGATTTGGGATCAAATGATCGCAAAGATGAAACCAAAGTTCATCCCAAGAGACTATCAAATTACTTTTTTCAGGAGGATGCAGAACCTGAGACAGAAGCTGATGACAGTGAAAGAATACACTGAGGAATTCTATCGACTGAACATCAGAGCAGGTTATCGGGAGAGCGATGATGAGAAAGTTGCTAGATATCTGAATGGTATGAGATACGACATTCAGGATGAATTGAGTATGGTTACCATTCGGACTGTGGAGGATGCTTATCATATGGCTCTGAAAGCTGAGGAGAAGCTGAGCCGAAAGCAAGGACAGCAAGGGCGAGGCAAGAGCCATCCCAGAGGTAAGGCAGTTGCCCAGGACAAATACCATAAACCCAAGGAGGAATGGAAGAAACCTCAGGGTAAAGTTGAGAGAGGTGGAACCTCACAGAGAGGGCCATACGCCGAACAGAGAGGACAACATACATAGAAGAGCGGAGGATATGCTGACAACAACACTTTTCCTCGTACCAGAGGTAGAGGAAGAGGACGAGGTGGAGTAATCACATCCTTCACATGTGGAAATAATGGGCACAAGTCTTATGAGTGTCCAGAGAAAAAGAAGGACATTGGAGAAGCTCACATCACAAAAGCGCAGAGGTGGGATGTTGAGGTAGAAGACACTAAAGGCGGAAGGTCATTGATGATGCATAAAGTTCTCTTAACACCTAAGAAGGAGATGGAAAGTTCAGTCTAAAGGACCAGACTTTTCAGAACAGCTTGCAAGACCAAGGACAGGGTGTGCAAGGTTATCGTAGACAGCGGTAGCATGGATAATCTCATGTCCACAGAGATGGTGGAAAAACTGGAGCTGGAGACGACTGATCATCCAAGCCCATACAGAGTTTCGTGGCTACAAAAAGGACACCAGGTAACTGTTACTAAACAATGCTTGGTTGAATTCAAAATAGGTGGATATAATGATAAGATTTTGTGTGATGTTATTCCCATGGATGTATGTCATCTATTGTTGGGTAGACCATGGCAATATGACAGAAATGTGATTCATGATGGGAGGATGAACACATATACTCTAGAGAAGAATCGGAGAACCCATATGTTGCTTCCGATAAAGGATAAGGAGGTGAAGCCGGAAGTAAGCAACACCGTACTTCTCATGAGTGGGAAGGAACTTCTTACAGAGGTTAAGAAGAAAGAAGATCCACAATTCTTTGTAGTCAAGAAATCGAGGATTGTTCTGACTAGCACAAGAGTGGATGATCTACAAGATGAGATTCAGAAACTGCTGGAAGAGTTCGCTGACATCATAGTCGATGAATTACCTCGTTCGTTGCCACCGATAAGGAGTGTGAGTCATCATATTGACCTCATACCAGGAGCCAGTTTGTCGAATAAAGCCGCATACAGGTTGACGCCGCAAGAAAATGAAGAGGTTAAGAAGCAGGTCCAGGAGTTGTTGGACAAAGGGTTAGTCAGAGAAAGCTTGAGTCCATGTGTTGTTCCGACAGTACTCAGTCCGAAGAAAGACGGAGGCTGGAGGATGTGTACCGACTTGAGGGAGATCAACAAAATAACCATCAGGTATAGATTTCCATTGCCAAGGATGGATGATCTGATGGATTGCCTGAGTGGGGCAAATTATTTTTCAAAGATTGATTTGAAGAGCGGATATCACCAGATTCGCATGAGAGAGGGTGATGAATGGAAGACGACATTCAAGACAAACGAAGGTTTGTATGAATGGCTTGTTATGCCATTTGGCTTGACGAATGCACCAAGTACATTTATGAGGTTGATGAATGAAGTCCTGAGGGAATTCATCGGGAAGTTCGTCATTGTTTATTTGGATGATATACTGATTTTCAGTAAGTCAGTGGCAGAACACTTGAAGCATTTGGCTATAGTGATGAAGAAGCTACAACAGGAGAATCTATTGATAAATATGAAGAAGTCCTCATTCATGAAGACAGAGCTCATTTATCTGGGTTTTTTTATTTCGGCTAATGAGTTGAGGATGGATCTGGATAAGGTAGAAATGATCAAGAATTGGCCATCACCGAGGAATGTGTTCGAGGTGAGAATTTTTCATGGTTTAGATAGTGTCTACTGGAAATTCATCAAGAATTTTAGTGGGATTAGCGCAACGATGATGGACAAAGTGAATAAGTGACATAAATCTTTTCACTGGACAGCAGAGGCTGAAAATAGCTTCAACCTGTTGAAGCGGAAGATCACGGAACGACCAGTGTTGGTGTTGCTGGATTTCCAGAAAACATTTCAGGTGAAATGTGACGCAAGCGGGTTTGCCATAGGAGTGGTCTTAAGTCAAGAAGACAGGCCGGTTGCATATTTCAGCGAGAAGCTTGATGAGGCAAAATTGAAATACTCCACGTATGATAAGGAATTTTATGCTATCATACAAGCACTGAAGAAGTGGAGGCATTACTTGATCCTGAAAGAATTTGTATTGTACAGTGATAACCATGCGTTACAGTTTGTGACTCAACAGGAGAAGTTGAATCAGAAACATGCAAAATGGGTAGAGTATATGCAGAATTTCACGTTTGTGACTAAGCATATTTCGGGTACTGCTAACAAAGTGGTTGATGCTTTGAGCAGGAAGTGTTTGTTGCTGCAGGAATTCCGAGTCAAAACATTGGGTTTTGAAAATCTCAGGGACATGTACACAGGAGATGCAGATTTTGCAAAAGCGTATGAAGCAGCTAAGAATCCAGTTCTCAGAGATAGAATTCCTTGGATAGACTATATGATCCAGGAAGGGTTGTTGTTTAGAGGCAATAAATTGTGTATTCCAAAATGCTCCGTGAGGGAGAACCTGTTGAAAGAGAAACACAGTGGGGGATTGGCAGGACATTTTGGCCATGACAAGAAATTTGCAAAGCTGAGCGAATCATATTTTTGGCCAGGAATGCGATAGATGTCAAGAGGTTTGTAGACAGATGTCGAGTTTGCCAGCATTCAAAGGGAAGGAAGCAGAATGCAGGATTCTATCAGCCATTGCCCATACCAGAGAGGCCGTGGGAGGCGATTAGCATGGATTTCATATTAGGATTGCCAAGGACGCAAAGAGGATTTGATTCAGTCTTTGTGGTCGTGGACAGGTTTTCCAAGATGGCACATTGTATCCCATGCCAAAAAACTAGCGATGTGACTCACATCGCAAATTTGTTCTTCAAGGAGGTTATTCGACTTCATGGATTGCCGAAAAGCATAGTTTCGGACAGGGACACCAAATTCATAGGGCCTTTTTGGAGGACCTTATGGAAGAAGATAGGAACTAACTTGATGTTTAGTTCTGCCTATCATCCTCAGACAGATGGGCAAACAGAAGTCATGAACAGAAGTCTGGGAGACTTGCTGACGAGCTTGGTGATAGAGCACCACAGCCAGTGGGACAACATATTGCCACAGGCAGAGTTTGCCTACAACGACTCAGTGAATAGGAGTACAGGCTGAAGTCCATTTCAGTTTTTCTATAGGATGCAGCCAAGAGGAGTGTCTGAACTAAGGGATTTAGAACAGACTGCTACTAGCAGCGCTAGTGCAGAAGAATTCGTTGAGGCGATGAAGGAACTTCATAGCCAGGTAAAGGAGAGACTGCTGAAATCAAGCCAGGAGTACAAGCGCAGAGCATATCATCATCGGAGACAACTTCAATTTGAAGTTGGTGATCTAATTCTGACACATTTAAGGAAAGAAAGGTTCCCAAGGGGAACATACAATAAGCTAAAAATGAAGAAAATCGGGCCATGCAAGGTTTTGAGAAAATTCGGAGAGAAGGCTTATGAAGTTGAGTTACCAGATGGCATCAGAATATCTTCGATATTCACTATCACAGATTTATACCCATATAGGGATGGAGAAGCAGAGACTGGAACTGAGAAGCAATTCATCCAGTGGATGAAACAATTTCCATTTGCAGAGAAGCTGCAAATGGAATGCATACTGGACAAAAGAGTGAGTAAGAAGACCCAAAGGAAGGAATACTTCGAGTATCAGGTCAAATGGAAGGGCCACCCAGTGGAAGATGCCATCTGGGAGACTGAAGCAGAAATATAGAAGCATGGACAGACCGTGCAGGAGCTCATGGACAGGAGCCCATGAAATTTTTCAAGCGAGGGATTACACCTGATGCAGCCGCACTCCTAGGAGCACACCCACTCCCTCAAGATCCTCTTCTTCTCAGCCCGAAGAACTCCAAGGTTCCTCTAATTCCCTATCGGGAATTTTCCTTACCCACAACAACTCTTCAAAATATTCCCCCCCCCTTAGTGATCGGGAAATCGGACTTCACGATTTTGTGAATCCTATGGTCGCGTGTTTTGTGCCTCACAATTCCCCAAACTCCGACGCTAGTCAATGTTGACTTTCTCCCTTGCTATCGAGGTTCTCTCTATCAGGAAATCGCTACTCGTTATGTCAACAAATAGAATTGTTGAACTTCGAACCCCGACGTGCCGATACTCCGATGCACGTGTGGGTTGACTATTCAGTGGTCCCGTCTCTTTTATCGGGGTTTCAGAAATTGCGTGATCGTGAATCCTGATGTCAAAGAACTCAGGACTTCCCTTTCCCCGATCCCTGATATGGCACGCCACCTGTCTTCCACTAACTCTGGTTGTGGCCCCACAATCCTTCCATCAGGATATCATATTTCACAGTTCCGAGTTGCAAGATTTTCTTACCTTCGAAATCTCCAATGCCCCGAACTCTGACTCCTCGGGATCTCCTGACACGTGTCCCATTGATGGATGGTTCTAGGCTTATCGGGATATCACAGATCACGATATCACAATTCTCGTTGCAATATTTTGGAGCTTTGCCTCACGAATCCTCGATACACGATATCACATTTAGATCCAATGGTCCCTGAGACTCAGGATCGACGGCTCTACCCCTTCCTGAGCTTTAGACCTTCGGACGTTCTCGTCGTAGCCTCCTTGCACCTCCGCAAGATCCAATGACCCTCGGAACTTTGCGAAATCTCCCCAGAGATTTTCGACCGTCCGTTCTTCCTTAAGTAATCCACGGAATGAAGAAGTGTCTCCCCACCAGACTCGTTCACCTACTCACCAACCTGCTACACTTTCCTCAGACTTTCAATAGAAGCTTCCCTATGCTTATCCTTTAGGGAATTCGAAGGCCTACTCCTCCTGAGCTTTTTCCAGTTTCTCAATCCCTTAGAAATAAGAATCCTTTGCTCGCACTCCTTGCGGCAACTCTACAAATGCTTCTAGTGTTCAGTCTCCCCTGACTCTTTGCACACCTGCAGCAGTAGTCCTTCACTTCCTTGCTCAGGTTCGCAACCCTGAGGCTTTCCCTTGGCCTGCGCACTCCTTGCACGGCCCTATGCCTAACTGCACCCTCGAGGAAATGAGAATAAAAGCTATCTCTAATTGAACCCTTCTGTCAACGCACTCCTTGCGGACAATTCAACTGCACTCCTTGTAGGAATCCTCTGGCTCAATTAGAGAAACAATTGAAACCCATTCCATCTCCCTCTCAGACGTCAATTCAACCATGAAATCATATACACAGCATCTAAAGCAAATGCATTACTGGAAGCAAACATTCATGAGCATAACATCAATACACAGAGAAACAACACAAACCATGAATCTGAATTAAATCTTTCTTCTATTAATTCAAATGCTTGTACATGGGGTGTTCTTCATACAATTCTTTGCATGCTCTTCTTCTTCTGCTTCTCTTCTATGCTCAGGGGTTATGTTACAATGATACAATGAGGGTGTCTATATCCGTTTTCCCTCTTGGACTCTAAAGATATCAAATCTAAAATTAATTTCCTATCTACCAGCATTAACTACATTAAATGCCGACTATCTACCTAAGGACGAGAGCTATCTGCTCAAGGTCTGTTACAATATACAAGTGCTCCATCTCTTAAATGAGTCATTTAAGATCTGTGCAACAGTCCCAAAGCATTCTTTTCAAATTTTGCGCTGGCTCATCCAACTGTCTTCCTCTTCTGCGTTGGCTTGCTTGATGGTGCTGGCGATGCTCCTGCATCACTTGTTCACCCATCCATGGTCTTGTCTAGTGACCTAAGGACTTGTTTATGGTGTTTGAGCTAGATATGGAATAGAAATTGCATTTATTTTATCTTATGAATTTTTTTGTGGTTCTATATAAATAATTTAGGACCTAGATGTAATATTCTAGGGACCAACGACCATGCATGATGCTACATATTAACCACAAAATATGCCATATATAGGAGGTCAATATTCTTAGAGTGGGATATGGTTTCCATTAGAAGGTTTTTTGCATGACAGGTGGGTCTCATACCATGGTTTGGGGGAGAAATCTAGGTAATTGTTCCCTAAATTAATATTATTGATCTAATGTGCCACAATCAAGGCCTTAAACCACAACATAGACCCTTTAAAGTGGACCTTTGGCATACAAGTGGACTATAGTCATGAACTTAAGACCCATCCATGATGATCAAGAAGACCTCATAATGTCACCGATATTCAACTAATTAGATGCCAAAGACTCCCTAGAGAGGAATCATGTCATAGTTTTTAGGTGTTGTCGATGGTGGTTCATGAGCTCGAGAAGGTTTAGTTATGGCTTTAGGCCATTGTTTCCAGCTTTCCATGTTTATGCCTCTACACCCATTTTCAATGTACAAAACCTAATCATGATTCATATATCCCTTTTAAAGGCCAATTAAGTTATGTTATGTTGGTTTGAGGACTTTTTCAAGGCTCTTGATGACAACTTGTTCACCCATCCATGGTATTGTGTGGTGACCTGAGGACTTGTTCATGGTGCTTGAGCTAGATATGGAATAGAAATTGCATTGATTTCATCTTATGAATTTTTTTGTGGTTCTATATAAATAATTTAGGACCTAGATGTCATATTCTAGGGACCAATGGCCATGCACAAGCATAAAAATTAACCACAAAACATGCCCTCTATAGGATGTCAATAGCGTTAGAGTGGGATATGAGTTCCATTAGAAGTTGTTTTACATGACAGGTGGGTCTCATACCATGGTTCGGGGGAGAAATCTAGGGAATTATTCCCTAAATTAATATTATTGATCTAATGTGCCACAATCAAGGCCTTAAACCACAACATAGACACTTTAAAGTGGACCTTTGGCATACAAGTGGACAATACTCATGAACCTAAGACCCATCCATGATGATCAAGAAGACCTCATAATGTCACCCATATTCAACTAATTGGATGCCAAAGACTACCTAGAGAGGACTCAAGTCATGGTTTTTAGGTGTTGTCGATGGTGGTTCATGAGCTAAAGAAGGTTTAGTTAGGGCATTAGGCCATTGTTTCCAACTTGCCATGTTTATGCCTCTACACCCATTTTCAATGTACAAAACCTAATCATGATGCCTCATATCCCTCTTAAAGGCCAATTAAGTTATGTTATGTTGTTTTGAGGACTTGGTCAAGGCTCTTGATGACAACTTGTTCACACATCCATGGTCTCGTGTGGTGACTTGAGGACTTGTTCATTGTGCTTGAGCTAGATATGGAATAGAAATTGCATTGCTTTCATATTATGAATTTTTTGTGGTTCTATATAAACAATTTAGGACCTAGATGTCATATTCTGGGGACCAATGGCCATGCAAAAGGCTACAAATTAACCACAAAACATGCCCTACATAGGAGGTCAATTTCCTTAGAGTGGGATATGGGTTCCATTAGAGGGTTTTTTGCATGACAGGTGGGTCTCATACCATGGTTTGGGGGAGAAATCTAGGGAATTATTACCTAAATTAATATTATTGATATAATGTGCCACAATCAAGGCCTTAAACCATAACATAGACCCTTTAAAGTTGACCTTTAGCATACAAGTGGACTACAGTCATGAACCTAAGACTCGTCTATGGTGATCAAGAATACCTCATAATGTCACCCATATTCAACTAATTGGATGCCAAATACTCCCTAGAGAGGACTCATGTCATGGTTTTTAGGTGTTGTCGATTATGGTTCATGAGCTCAAGAAGGTTTAGTTAGGGATTTAGGCCATTGTTTCCAACTTGCCATGTTTATGCTTCTACACCCATTTTCAATGTACAAAACCTAATCATGATGCTTACATCCCTCTTAAAGGCCAATTAAGTTATGTTATGTTGGTTTGAGGACTTGTTCAAGGCTCTTGATGACAACTTGTTCACCCATCCATGGTATTGTGTGGTGACCTGAGGACTTGTTCATGGTGCTTGAGCTAGATATGATATGTTTGGGGCTTGATTTGTTATTTTCATCCGTTGACCATGCAGGCTAAGGGCTTGATGCTTGTTTCCCTACCACAACCATGGTCAAGGACATGATACCCATATGTATATAGTATGAAAAACATATAAAAGGTGATTTTATAGGTGTTTTTCGTGGCACATGAGCTTGATAAGGTTCAATTATGGCTTCACTCCTTTACTCCTCCCTTAACCATTTTTAGGTGTTAAGACCCATTTCTAGGGAAGAAAACCTACTCATGGAACCTATACCCTACAACTTGGAGGCCTTCAAGGAAGCCTTACAAATGAGTGATGTGTTATTTAAGGCCTCTCTACCCATCCTTACTACAAAAAACCTTCTAATGGTGTCCTTATCCGACTATGATGCTAAGGACCCCCTAGAGAGGAATTATGTTGTGGTTTCTAGGTGTTGTTCATGATGAATGAGCCTAAGAAGTGTCATTTAGGGCCCTCATATCCCTTGACATTGGTTAGACCTTAATACTAATTATTGGTTCATGTATGGGTTATTTTCCCATCTTTCCACCTAAGTTTCATAATTTTTATAGTGATAATTACTAAAATAAATTACCCCTTCATAAAAAAACAAAGAGTGAATATATATTCTTAATACAATTAAAAAAAAAATACTAAAATCCTTTAATTCAAATAATTATTACTTATTTTTTTATATGTACTCTACTCAATATGCAAATGTAGAAATAACCTTCAATTTCACCCATACACTTTGAGGCAGAGAGAGTTTTTGGTAAGGTGGATTTTTTAATTATTAAGGAAAGTTTTTTTAAAAATGAAACATAATTCAATTTCACTCATACGCTTTAAGGCCGAGACAGGGTTTGGTAAGGCAAGACCGAAAAGACCAAGAAAACCGAGACCGAGCATATCGAGACCAAGAAGACCAAGACTGAGACCAAGAAAACAAGCCCATTCGAGACCAAGCAGATGGAGCAGACCGAGTAAGGAGACTCTGGTACCTATCTCCTACTTACTCTAATTGAGGGCCAAGTCATCCGAAACTGATCATATCGATAAAGGAGGTGCAAGATTATTTTTGAGGGAAAGGATTCACGAGAGTGTCAAGGGCCTGCACCCATACGCTTTGAGGAGACAGGCTTTGGTAATGCAAGTTTTCTTTAAGGCTATATTGTCGAGGGAAAAGAGGCACGAGAGGTACATTTGAGACCGAGGGAAAGGAGGGAAATATTAGAACGAGAAAGGAGGCTCAATAATGTTGAGGGCAAGGAGTTGCGAGACGGTGGGAAAGAAAGGTGAGTATAACCTTTTCGCATGTATTTGATAATTAATAAAAGGGAGCCATGCTCAACCTAGGTTTTGGGCATATGTTTTCACCACTATTCCATCACATCCAATCCCTACTTCACCATTCCCTAAGTCACAATGTGTTATTTATTCATCACACTAAGCCCACATTCTTGCAATTGAGCATGAAAGCCCATCTAAGTTCGATGACTCTCTAAAATGAAAAATTGAAGGCCATAATATCAAACCAAACTCTGTAATTTAGGGTCATGGAAGGAGATATGTCATGTGCCCTTAACATGGAAATTTATTCTTCTCCTATCTTCTCTTTCATGTAGTTTCAAGATCCATTCAGATCTGTAACTTTCCTCTTTCAATTATGGATAATTTAACCAAAAGCATATTATTATATTATATTTTAGTTTTGGTCCATTTTCCTTTAGTTATGAGCAAGTGATAAGAAACCCAATCCTCTCATTGTTGTTATGTTCAACCTGGGCTTACCTACTTCATGTACCTTGAATATTTTTGCACATATAATAGTCTCATGGCCTTGAAACCATCATTATATTCACTGTGATATTTAGCAACACTAAAGGGTTTGAATGGATATTATTTGATTTCATATTTATCATTATAAACTCAAACTCAAAATGATTTTTTTAATTTCCATTACTCATTATAAGTATGAGCATAGTTTGGCCTATATTACTTATTACAAGTATGAGCAAAATTTGGCCTATACAAATCCTTTGAATTTCCCAACACTTGTGAGGTTTTAATCAAACACCATTTCACCTCCTTGCAATGGATTTAAAATATTAAAAGGGCACCATACTCAAGCATAAACAATCTATCATGGCTTGTTTTAATTTTTTTTTTAGTTCTTGTCTTACCTTATAAATGATAGCATAAGATTTAGTTTCGGTTTATGTTTCCCATGTATGTCATACATTGATGATTTTTGTGTTTGTAGGAATCATGCTTCATTAGTTCAAATCCAAAACCCATATGAATTTACTTCATTAAGAGTGCTTTACAATGAAAAACATTTTAAGAGTCGTGCCTAATTTCACATGCTTATTATTAATCACTTGCATAGAATTGGACCTTTACTAGCACTTTTGAAAAAACAGTTGCCTCATTTGTTAGCCAACATGTGTTCCCTCACTTTTTCAAAGGGTCATAGATGTATGAAGGGGTGGGAGAAGGAAAATAATAATGTTTTATTTTTATTTTAATGAAGAATTAGATTAATTTTCCAAATTATTCCAAATAGGCCATTTGTATTTGGGTGACCCAAATATCCAACCAACTCTATTTCTTTTTCCACCTAATTTGTAGCCTCACTTCAGCATACCCGAGATAAATATTATTGTTCCACCCACTAATTATGGCTAGAACCTTCATTTTACTCCATATTTCATTGGTAAATATAGATGGGGAAACCCACACTTGGATCATGTTTTCCCGAGAGCCCCTAAAATTGCACCCTTTGATTTGGTTATATTAATTTGAAACCAACTTACCAAATATGTAGAGGTCCCCACTCTTGTACCAACTATTATTGATAAAGGAAACAATTGAAGAATATGCAAGTTCCATCTATGCCTCTTTAGGACCCCTAAAACGATCCTATGACATTCCATGTTATTATGAAATTCGGTGATATCACTTCCATTGTTGATCATGTTGCTAGCTGAC
This sequence comes from Picea engelmannii, assembly GCA_009831015.1. Lineage (NCBI taxonomy): Eukaryota > Viridiplantae > Streptophyta > Pinopsida > Pinales > Pinaceae > Picea > Picea engelmannii. Next base: position 645,791 of record ML777727.1, read on the forward strand.
CCCACCACATCCATTTTTCCTTCACCACTCAATTGTTAAAATATGATATGAGGATGATGATTTACTTTGAGACTATTCACTTAGAGGCATATGTCCCTATGTATCTTTCTTTGAGTACCCATTTCCCATTTCCCTTAAATAATTCTTGGTCATCCACAAGGTGAAGCCCACATGATCCTTATGCGTATTTAAGATGTGTATGGTGGTCTCTATAGTCATAAAATTTCACTATGTTAGAAATGATGACATTTGATTAAATTTTGTATAGGTTTACTAAGTGAAATATAACATTTTCATGGTATTTTTAAAATTTGGGTCATTTTGCTTCCATTTATCTGGATAATTAACTCATACTTTTTGTCATTAACAGTACTGCACACATAGTAATCTATCAAGAAATTATTTCTTTGCTTAAAACCTTTTTCTCCTTCCAATAGCTAGTTTTCATCGAAGTTGAAATTCTTGCATTTCAATTTCCTCTTGCATGGTTTAAAGAGTCGATTCAAAACACCATCAGTTTCATGAACACACCTTTGAGTAACAACAGCCTAAAATCAAGCGCTAATTAAAATTTATCTAGCAACTTTTCCAGGGATATTCAAACCCATCTTAGCTTAGGTGTAGAGATTTGGAATAGGATTGTGAGAATAACTTTCCAAAGCTGATAAAATAACATAAAGCCTTGAGTTAGGGAGTGAAATCCAGTTGATATATCACTAACTTTGGGAATCCCTTATAACACAAGGGTCAATTAAGAGGTCGCATTGGGGCCCTCGGAATAATCAACCCTTCTTTGTTGGTCTTGGTGTCGACTGTCGACTGTCCCCCCTATGCTTTGGTATAGTAGATGGTACCATAGAGGCCATAATATTTTAGACTTCCTACACAAGGTGACAGCACAGGTAAGGTGGTGTTGTACCTAGGATCGACGTTGGCTAGAATCACTCAAACTCCTTGGAGGTTTTCCCACTGATCGGTGAGGTAACTTGCACCAGGGAGTTAGTTCATTAGCAGGTTTTCAATGTAACTTTCCCACCCACCAAAACTCAGCCCCTTCGCACATCAATTCTGCGATGTTGGATTCCATCACCAACAAATTCTTCTTTGTGAGAAGGTTTGTTTACATGCTTGCCTCCTAGATTAATTAGTGTGTGTTGTGTTTTCTCCTTAGTCGTACATAGGATTAAGTTTGTGTCTAATGGCATCAGTTACGGGTTAATTCCTCATTTGAACAATACAAAATATGGATACCATTAAAATAAAAGAGAAAATATGTAACAAATAGCTCATACCTAACTTACGTCTTATAATTCTCCAACATTGTTCTTTACACTTAGTGCAACAAACACCAAATGGAATGCTTTACACAAGTTCAATGGAGAATGTGATTGGAGAATTCAAAATATCATCATAAACCCACATATCACATATTTGTACATAAACCACAGATTCACAATCTTTCATGAAGAGGTCCGGGAGAAATGCCTCCATCCAAAATTGTCCATGTCCTTGATGGAAATATATAAAATTCCCTTGAAGATATTTTAGTCCTTGTCATGCTTAAAAAGGATGATCCCATTCTATAAGTGATCAAGGACTAATTTTATCCCCCCTCTATCTGGTAAATGCTACTTATTATACTATCCTTCCCCTACAATAGGGAGTGTTGTGTCCCTTTTCTCGAAAATAATTGAGGTTCCTCTTATTTCTCCCAACATTCTCCCAACCTCTTGAACATTAATACATGCATCCTAAAAACTCTAATGTTTAGGAAAACTAGAATCCAATCATGAACATGTTCAACATTCCACCCTCTTACATCCATGGTATATGACCACATACTCATCCAAGTATGGGGGGAGAAGGTGGTAATATATAACCATTCGATTTGCCTCCAAGGTGTTGAGATAGAGTTCTCGCAAGGCCTTGATATATTGTGAGGTCCTCACATTCAACTCACTAAATCTCCCTCTTAGCTTGAAACTCACCTCTCTTCCAAGCAAGAGGGAATCCCCTCCTCTTAGATCTATAGTTGTTTCCCTTGATCTAACCCTCTCCTGACCACTTCAACATATCCCCCTTTTGATGTAACATATATCTTTCCTTCTTTCTCTCAAGTGGTTGCTCTACTCACTATCCATGGCCCAATTGAAACTTGGGTCTCCCCATCAACCATGCCATTATCCCTTAGATACATGAGTCTTGGTGATCTGAAAATAGTGGGTTGACTTTTTTTTCTATGCAAGCACCCTCTACTCCATTAAAATAAACTTTAGGACCTTGCTCAATTTCTTAGTTGTGTAAGAAGAGTTATGTGTCAAGTTTATGCCTCTTTTATGTGTTTATGTGTGAGGTTATTTAAAAGTTTAAATGTTTTTTAAATAAATACAACATCAACATAACATGCAACAAAATATAACCAGCAACTCACAATAATAAGAACATGATAAAGGAGTTCACCCCCAACTGGGCTACATCTCCTTGAGCCTCCATCAATGGACTAGGCTCTCTGGGATTAGTTTGTCTAATATTATTTTACAAGATGTTTCTCAACTCCATTGTATTTATTGACTGTACCATTGGGTTCAGAATGCATAAAAACCCCAAAAATGACTAATAGAACTCTGAAAACGGACCATGGCTCATCTGAGCATGACCTCTTCTACATGTGGCCTTGAGCTTCCCTGAGATTGCTTGTGGAAAAAAAACTTGTGAAAGTCCTCAAATGCCTCTAAAACCTATCCCAATGTGTTCAAAGCATAACAATTAGTCAAAAATGTCTATTCTGTCATAGAAAATAGACTTGGGCTCATCTGAGCATGACCTCCTTCAATGGTGGCCCTAAGCTCCTTGGAGCTCCCTGAAACTTCAATGGTGTAAAACCTACAATAGAAGTCTCCAAATTACTTTGAAAATAGTTCCAATGGATATAGAACATCCAAAAACCCCTAGCTGGGATTTTTCGGCACCTCATTTGGCCAGAAGATGAAGAAGTTAGGCCTCCTACCATTTTCCTCCTTCAAGATTGTTCTCTCTGGTTCGCCAATTCGCACCTCATGTGTGAGTAACCTGGATTCTAGGCATTTCCCGAGGCCTAAACCCAGCACATGCGCATATGCCTACAAAACACACCAAATTTTCGCACCATTAGTGAGCTAAGCCCCCGAATCACAGAGGTGTTGGGTGCATGGGGGCCATATGGCCACGTCCCAGCATAATGTTAGGCCCCTCGTTCCAAGGTTGAATGTCTGCTCAACAAGTGGTGGGCATGTGGGTTCCTGGCCATTTAAAAACTCCCGCATGAATTGTTTTTGGCAAGGGTCATATGGGTGGTGCATTAAACCAGGGGCTGGTTCTAAGCCCCAACCCGGACCCCGCACCAACACCCAAAACATTACACTTTAAATATATGTTAACACATATATAAATCAAGTAATAACCCATGGGCTAGTGGTATCCTACACTCTGTGAAGGTGCTCCACCATATTGGGAGGTCCAGGGTTTGATCCCCACGGGCTCCATAATTTTTTAACATACCAAACCCAATCATGGTGCCACATGGCAGCCCATGTCTGGGCCACATGGCACCATCCAGCTTGCCAAACACGTGCCACATGTTAGAAAATAATTCGACCACATGTCCTGTCAATTGTCTGTTCAATCAGCACTTTCCATGTCATCACCATGCCACATCATGTTGCCACGTCACCTTCCACGTGTGAGGTACGGCCCTGCCACATCATCCTGTATAGACTGTACAGTCAGCATATTTTTTTCCTGTTTGGAAAATCGAACAGAATGTGATATCTCCCTCATATGATGTCTATTTGAACTTATTTGAAGTGTGTTGGGTTCGTGACGATGAGGTCTACGCACCCATTCGTTTTGAGGTGATTCTGAACACTTTGAGTTTTGGGCTAAATTTTGACCCCTGGTCCAGATACTGATCACACCTTCCCACTGAAAGGCTTTTGGACCCATAAAAGCTAATGATTATCTTCCTAAGCTTCAATACTCTTCTTATTCCAAGTTCTATCAATTGATTCTACTTGAAAAGTCTTTTTGGGAATCACCTAGGTACCTTGACATGCCTTACACTGCAACTGGTTATGTCCCTCAACCACTATTCTCTAGCTATTGTTGACCCACTATTCTCTTTTTGCTTGGAAAACTATCAGCCTTCCCACTGAGAATCAAGTCCCTCTTGTGAACTCTTTGGCGTCAACACAATCCGCTCTACAATGGCTGCAAAAAAAACTTTCCTGCGACATCTTGTCACAAACCAAGAAAACCATCAATCTTGAAAACAAACTTTATACAAGACTAAAAATGATGCGAACAAAGTATTTTTGTTCTTCAAGAAAAAATGGTCGCATCTTGTACTTCATCAAAGTACATGGTGTTTTCCTGCATCTTGGTGTACTCAATATTGACTTACAAGCCAACAAACACCATCGACTAAACATAAGTCGAAAAAACATGATCGACACAACATAGTAGCAAGACAACATCGACACAAGTCGAGACTCATTTGAAACATATCGACATTCCAAAATGACAAGTCGACACTCATGATACACAACCATGCTACATTCATGAGTCACTCAATGAAACTATCACAAAGTTCACTGTTTACACATACAAAATCACATCCATGTGCATAGCTCTTCAACACTCCTTCAAGTACAACATAAGTACATAAACCTAAAAACATGTGGGTACATAAGAGTTGGAAATGAAAAGCTAAATGGCTGCAATAAGTGAGTATCATACCCCTCTTTTACATCCTCCTGGTGAAGTTGTGCAACAAAAAGAATGCTTTCACATGCAAACTTGCATCTTACAAGTTATGATAAGCTACTACAACTTGTCATGATTTCAACAGAAATGAATACATAAGGCTGAAATGTGCATCTACAACAGAAAAATGCAAGCCTTACTTGCTCAAGAAATCTAACCATTTCTTACCAAGCCAATTCAATGGTGACTTTTTCTGCTGAAAATCGTCTTCTTGTGAATCATCTTGACTCACATCGATGATGGAATCTCCTCTTCCATTCTTGCCAGTCTCTTTATCCATCTGCTTCTCGTGACGTGGATGAGTTGTTTGATGCAATGTCCAACATTGGTCAATGAGATGACCTCTCTTCTGGCAATGAGTGCAAATATTTTGCATCCTCTTTTCAAGTTTCCTAAATGTGGTCAATCTTTTCCATCATATTGAAACATGATGGCTATCTAAACCACAATATGTACATGGAATTTTTCTTCCATTTTTACATGCAAACTTACCATGCTTAACATAATCAAAAGAAACCGAGTTATAGGCAGAAATATACCTTGAACATTCACCTTTATCACCTTCTTGAGGAAGTGAATTTGAAGATTTACTAGCTCTCTTTTGAAGACTAACAAAAACTTTATCGTCCTCATGGCTGTCACAACTCTCTTGTTTCACACATTTGCATTCATCTTGAACACATACTTTGCATGCTTGAGGGATTGAACTTGCAACAAAAGTTCTTGAACATTCACCTTTATCGCCTTCTTGTGGAGGTGAATTTGAAGAGTTACTAGCTCTCCTTTAAATACCAACAAAAATGTTCTTGTCCTCATGGTTGTCACAACTCTCTTGTTTCATACATTTGCATTCATCTTGAACACAAACTTTGCATGCTTGAGGGATTGAGCTTGCAACAAAAGTTGTTCTTGGAACTGTTTCCCTTGTCTCCTCAAATTTGGAATTTTCTCCATCTTTCTGTTCATATCCAAGACCCCTATACTTGGGCCTCTCCTCAACAACAATAGGCTCAACAATGCCTTGTGCATGCTTGCCTAACCCTCTACCTTCATAGCCCATTTTTAATAATAACTTGGACCCTATTCCTCTTGTGTGATTTTCAAAAACACCAAATCATTCATCTTGAGAGGAATTTGAACAAAAACTAGCATTACATACCTCATGTTCATTCATGTACTTGGTAAGGGTATCCTTTGCCTCATGGAGCTGAGTCTCCATATCATGCAACTTTTCAAGAAGTTGGTGCTTCTCCTCCTTCATGACCATCAAATGATCTTGAAGGACAATGGTCTTCTTCCTATCTTCCCACATCTCTTGCACCATATCTCTCATGGTTACAAACTCCTTCAACCTCTCTTTGTCAAAGAACTTGGATAATGAAGATGTATGAGAACTATCAATGTTTGAAGCTTCCTCCATCCTTGCAAGATATCAAACTTCAACACAAAACTTGCACAATAATACCAACAGCTAAATCTCTAGATATCAATGGAAATCATATGAGCAAAACTATGCTCTGATACCACCTGATCTTAAAATAGGGGGCTGACTTGTTTTTCTATGTAAGCACCCTCTACTCCATTAAAATAAACTTTAGGACCTTGCTCAATGTCTCAATTGTGCAAGAGGATTTATGTGTCAAGTTTATGCCTCTTTTATGTGTTTATGTGTGAGGTTATTTAAAAGGTTAAATGTTGTTTAAATAAATACAACAACAACATAACATGCAGCAAAATATAACCAGCAACTCACAACAAGAAGAACATGATAAAGGAGTTCACCGCCAACTGGGCTACATCTCCTTGAGCCTCCATCAATGGACTAGGCTCTCTAGGATTAGTTTTTCAAAGATTCTTTTACAAGCTGATTTTCAACTCCAATGTATTTATAGGTTGTACCATTGGGTTCAGAATACATAAAAACCATAAAAATGACTAATAGAACTCTAAAAATGGACCATGGCTCATCCGAGCATGACCTCTTCTACATGTGGCCTTGAGCTTCCCTGAGATTCCTTATGGAAAAAACACTTGTAATAGTCCTCAAATGCTTCTAAAACCTATCCCAATGTGTTCAAAGCATAACAATTAGTAAAAAATGACTATTCAGTCACAGAAAATAGACTTGGGCTCATCTGAGCATGACCTCCTTCATGGTGGCCCTAAGCTCCCTGGAGCTCCCTGAAACTTAAATGGTGTAAAACCTACAATAGAAGTCTCCAAATGACTTTGCAAATAGTGCCAATGGATTCAAAACATCCAAAAACCCCTAGCTGGGCTTTTTCGGCACCTTATTTGGCCAAAATATGAAGAAGTTAAGCCTCCTGCCATTTTCCTCCTTCAAGCCTGTTGTCTCTGGTTCGCCAATTCGCACCTCCTGTGTGAGTAACTTGGCTTCTAGGCGTTTCCCATGCCTAAACCCATCACACGGGTGCATGCCCGCAAAACACACCAAATTGTCGTATTGTTAACGAACTAAGCCCCTGAATCATGGAGGTGTTGGGCGCATGGGGGCCGTATGGCCACGTCCTAGTGCAATGTTAGGCCCCTTGTTCCAAGGTTGAATTTCCGCTCGACAAGTAGCAAGTGCATAGGTTGTTGGCCATTTAAAAAATCCCACGCGAATCTTTGTTGGCAAGGTTCATATGGGCGGCGCATTAAATTGGGGGTTGGGGCTAAGCCCCAACCCGGACCCCGCACCAACACATAAAACATTACACTTTAAATATATGTTAACACATATATAAATCAAGTAATAACCCATGGGCTAGTGGTATCCCACACTTTGTGAAGGCGCTCCACCGTATTGGGAGGTCCGAGGTTCGATCCCCATAGCTTACTCTCCAATGCACATATGAAGTTGAAATTGTAGGTGGATATTCCTCTTTCAATATTCTTCAAAATCCCTTTTGCAATACGTGAATAGGAGGTATTGTTAAAATTTCCTCGAGCCAAAGATTCGCCAATATTAATTGTACCATAGAATATATCTCTTTATTTTTCTATAGGATTAGTAGGTGCATGGATTCTGACAATACAGAGTTACTGACCATTTGTTGGGACATGGGTAATAGCTTAATGTCTTGAATTGTATGCCATAAACATTATTTGGTTGAAATTTCCAATGCCTTTCCACATTACTTACCTTCAACTCCAATTTCCCATGCCTTAGTACACCTTTGTAGTCATGCCTTCAAACAAGCTAGGTAGCTAGTCAAATTCTACATTAAAAACCATGAAAGTACATAATCATGTGTTGTAGAATCAAACACTCTGCTATCACTCCAAGAGTCACTCTAGGTTGTAGGTCGAGTGAGCTTGGTAACTTAATCAAATGCTCAATGAAATGTATGAAAATGGATCAAAAAATTAATAAATCATTTAATAAATCCCTCACTCAAGAAACACTTGAACATATCCAGACAAGATAAGGCCCTCAAAAGTACTGATCAGATGGTTTATAACTGATATGGATGAAGAACACTCACTATACCAGCAACATCATATACATTAAAAACATACATGAAAGGATGACTATAACAAGGAAAAGTACTTATGTTTTTGTCCACCAATGCAATGATTAAAGTACTTCAATCAATCACTATATAAACAAAATAAATGAACATATCATTCGACCATAGGTACAGGAAAAGATGAATGAAAAGAAATCTGAACAAGAACTGAGAGAAGTGCTTATATTCCAATATATATATCAAAAGGTCTTTACAAAAAGAGTATATCAAAGTCTTCATTTTTGAACCCCCTTTAGCTCCTCCCTTTGGTCCTCTTTATAGATATTACATGCTCATATAGATCCAAAATAAATGGATCTTATAAAATCTTTACCTATCTTTATATCTCCAAGTCAAATTCGAATTTATGAGGTGGATGGAAAATACAAATTGTCAAATTTCTGGAAAATGTTGCTCAAAGATTTACCTATATCTCCCAAATGAAAATAGTTGTTTGAAAACGGAGAGATTTTTTTTACTAGGAGCTTGTTATTGTGAAAAACCTCTCTCACATTCCAAAACTACCTTTCCAGTTCATCAGAATATATCTCCAAAAAAAATGACTAAAACAGGAAAATGCAGATTTTCATGTTTCTTCTTACTAAACAATAGGACAAAGTAATGACTTGTCCCCTTGATATCTTCCACCGAGAATTAGACCCTCAAAGTGTCTTATTATATTTATGTTGGGTATCCCAAAATATGGATCTGAAAAACACTTGGCAAAGAAAAATCTAATCTATCACAAAAATAGGATTTGAGATCCTAAAATCAAGGGCTAAGAATCACTTTCAAACTTAGGGTCTTCAAATGCCACACAAGCCATCCTAGAGGAGAAAAAGGCTTGATCGAACTGTCATCACCATCTGGAGTATGATTCATCACTAGAAAACTTGAATAATAAATCAAATCTGACCCAAACTCTTCCATGTTGAAAACAGACTGGTTTGCAGTGCAGATAGTGTAAAAAAGGCAGTTTGCACTGCAAAGTCCTATAGGTGACTGTTTTCACAAAATTGCATCAAAATATTTTGAATTTTGAAGATGAAGTTTGGATAGGTTTCATTAGGTCTATTATAACATATTAAATCCTCCAAAATGCTAAGAAAATCCTTATCCCATCCATTTAACTCTCTCATACTTCCTTATGCACAATTAGAGTTTATGACTAGGTATAAAACTTCAAATTCTTTTGGAAAACACACAGTGTTCCTAAAGCTGCTATACATATGCTTGATGTCTTTAGAACTTGAAGAATAACCCCTGCAACTTCTTTACCATAATAATTTTCACCCTGAACTTTGTTTGTTTCTTGTTGAAGATGGATGTGTTTGCAGTGCACTGTACAGGGAACAGATTCTTGGCGCTACAAACTCCTATAGGTGACTATTTTCACAAAATTACATCAAAATTATTTGAAACTCAATTGAAATATGAAAGTCTAATCCAATTGAACACATACCACCATAGATCATTTCTCATACTGAGATTACTTAGGCTTCATCTCAGTTACATGCACTTATACCTCCTTTTTTTTAATGAAGGCCAATGTCCATTCATGAGACTTTGTATGTTTGAGATAAACATTGAATATTTTTTATCATGTCACATACATAATTTAATGTTTCAAAACTGATGAGAAGAGTCTGGAATTCTTCTAATAAGCACGTTCATTTGGATTTTATCAAATCATCAAATCAAAGACATCAAAACAGAGCATATGCTGATAATGAACCTGTAATGTACCTCAAATTTGCCATAAAAAATAAAAATAAAAATAAAAAAATTGTGGATCATTAATCCTCAATTTCGTTTTATATGTTTGTTGGTAAAAGGAGGAGGTCCTCATTCCTGTTATAAATATATGTGGTGTAACTTAAGTTATACCTACCACATGATGTTATAACTATACCATTCTAACTTACTTTGGATAGTAACGTTATAAGGATAAATCACCAAGGGTTCTAGTAATTCCCTTTAGCCTCCATCCTATTCACCTATATATACATATATATCTATAGAGTGGTTAGACTTAGGGATTATATTCCAAATCTATCTTTAACATGATATTCCTAAGTTTGTGCGCAAGACTATTGAATTTTTCCTAGAGATACAATTTGCTTCCCATCTATATAGTCATGAGATCGGCTTAGTAATATGTGCCTGGCATAAACACAGAGTCCCATTCATTAAACATGATTCTTTAACTTATACATCGAGTTTAGTGATATTCCAGTATATTTACCTAAAGGGGTTCGACTAATGAGGACTCATGTTAACTCTCATTACTCTAACTTAACTAAAAGATGTTCCAACCAAGTCTTAACTTGATCAATATGCTAACTAAAACTAATATAATTGATGTGAATGAGATGCAAACTCATCGAGTCACAGAGGGGTCTATTAATTTCATGAAATTCTTTATGTGGAAGGGATGGTCTACTATCAAGAGGAGTTAAGACTCTGTAAATACCATTTAATGGCAGTCTTGTGTGCGCGCGTTACGTTGTTTTCACCTGGCTTTTCATCCAACGTGTCACACCAAATATGCCCTCATCACATGGCTAGACCGTCCCTCACACCCTTAGAATTTACACTGAGTAATCAAGGTTCCTTTTAGGTTTTAATGTGTTTACAATTTTAATTGTGGAGTTCTTCGAAAGGCTCAGTGTATTATTTTTTTAGCAGAGGAGACTGTCCACACTGGAGGTCACTTAATTGGTGTAATAGACAGCGTGGTCCAACTTCCCTGGTAAGTATTTTTAACATGTTACTATGGTTGAATAATGAGGTGGCTCTTCGGAAAATCGTTATAGTGAAATCTGTATTCATTCTGTAACTTCTATTATACATTATCTTTATGCTAAAACTTCCCTTTATCGTTACTTCTCTATAGTTATTTTCTGGGTTGTCCCCATTCCCAAAGAAATGGTATTATTCGGTCATTTCTTCCTCAATCTCTTTGAAGACATCGGAATTCCTCCTCTTGTTTAGAGAGAATGGATCTGTATCGTTTTGTCTATGTTTCAATTCCTAGGGTTTCGTAACTTTTTGTTATCATTACTCCTTACAGTCCCTTTGTTATCGTAAGTCGAGGCCTGAAGCTGAATCTTCGTGAGACTATGTGAGAAATTCTCTTTCGAAAAAGAATGGTCCCACTGTGTAATGCATAATACATTGTATTTTCTTTCCTTTCTTTGTAAAGGGGTAAATCCATACTTCTATAGTTTAATCAAGTTTTAGTTGGTTCCTTCGCATATGTTGCTTTCTTTATGTCTAATACATTTCTATCTGGTGTCATTAAAATGTGACCTCTGGGATTTTTGAACAGCCCATTAAAGATACCCTATGGTATATAAATTCCTCTTGAGTTTACAGAGGTTATTGTCATTATCATAGTCTACACCATTTGGATTCAATAGAAGGATATCTCTGTATTGATTTTTGATTTATAAATATCCTCTGCAATTTGGCTCTAGAAGGTTTAAACTCAACAGTTAGGTATAGTATTTGTTCTGCATGAAAAATTTATACTATGTCTTCGCAAAGCATGCCTTATACCACTTATATGTTAAAATAAAACTAGTACTGTCAATTATTTCATTTTCATGAGTAATGGATTTTGAGATTTGGTACCAACACTAATGATGGTCCCTGTTGTTGAAAGGGTACCCATCAGGGAGTCATTGGACCATTCTCCCTCGGCCCCGACCCCTATCCAACTAGAAAGCAGAAAGGGAAGGACATGAGTCTGCATGTCATAAGTTGAGTACCACTCTGGAATACTCTATTACTACATTTATCATGCTGTTGATGTTTTTCATTTACCTTTATTTCATATAATTACTAATATTTAATGGTAAATCTTTGCAGAGATTTCGTCTGTGCAAATCTCGGATGTTTCATTCCTATCCTCGGTGCGAAAGGTATTTGATTTCCCTTTGTAAACTCTTCATTATTTCAAACAATGAAGGACACTATTTCAATCTAGATTTATTGATATTAAGTATAGTTTCGCTCAATTTCCTGTAGTGGCTAGAAAGAGAGAAATTCCCAATTCGTGCTCTTGATTTTATGGCCTAGTTGATATATGTAATAACTTCTTTGAAGTTAAGCTATAGGACCTTTTCCTCCTATCTATTTGAAATAATATAATGATTGTTGGATGATTTTATTCGAATCTTCTCACCATTCTGGCCTCTTCCTTTACTTAAATTATTTATCATGGGCTATCGTCTTAATGCATATTCAGTATCTAATGTCTGTACGGTCCGAACTTATAGTTACGCACTGTATGGAAATGAACTTACATATTTCTGAATGTCTACACTTTTGTAAATCGAATCTGTTGTACATATACATATACATATACATATACATATACATATACATATACATATACATATACATATACATATACATATACATATACATATACATATACATATACATATACATATACATATACATATACATATACATATACATATAC
>ML777727.1:658754-692114 GCA_009831015.1 Picea engelmannii
ATGTTATATCTATTACGCTATATGAGTCTTCAATATTGTTTTACTTTACCTCAATATTTTGTGAATACCATGACTCTATATCTTCTTTTCAGTAGGATACGAATGTATATTTCCATCATATTTCGTACATACATAGAGTTCTTCTTTATTTTCAATTTAGCATAAACATGAATGAAAACTCAATTTAATTAATATGTTTTCTGTAGATACATTTACCTATAGGACTGTAAGCGTATGACTATATGTACATGGCTACATTATTCAATTTCATTTACATTGTGTAAATAGATAAATTTTGAGTTGCAAAAACAATTTATTGAGAGGTTTTCACCTACAGTATATCTCATTACAACAGTGATCTAGCTCATAGATCCATACTTCCAGAAGCTTCATTTGTGTTGACCGATTCATTCCAGATATTATTTCCAGCACTTTAGTATGTGATAAACTAGATCTAACCGTTCTACAATTTATCATTAACACATGTTGATATATATATATATATATATATATATATATATATAATTATCTCCTATCAAATTATAACTAAGCGCAATAGTATTTTAGGTATGATAGTGTACTTGAACCAAAATCAAAGTCAATACTCATAGATAAATGTGTGGGATGCTCGAAATTCTCAGTTTTTCTTCAAAATGGTGATTACTAATAAAATAATCAGTCATATTAGATGCATGGGATTCTAATAGAAATTCCTAATAAAAATAATGGAGTAGGATTTCTTATAACCACAGTTATGATTCCTTCAGAATTTGATAACAGAACATCTCATGTATATATGTGTATATATATATCAAATAAAAATCCCATCAGCCAATAATTCATCATGACATGTAAACAAAGGAGGAGAAAGTGGGCATATCTGAATAAAACTTTCTGAACAACAAATGGAACATCCACGTTCCTCTCAACCTTAGAATGGGGCAACCAAATCACATGTCATGTTCACCCCCTAGCCTGACCATGAATCCATGAGGGATAACCTGGAATTCCTCCTCAACAAATGCCTTTCAGTTTCAGCAGTCTTATCCTTGCCTCCCAGTCAACAAGAAGTGTTCATAACAGCAAGAAATTAGTAATTTTCCCCAGCATACTAGGCAGCGTCCTGCCTCCTCACATATGCTATATATCCGAAAGCAAAAGTGCCTAGGTCTTTTTCCCTCTTGGGAATTTTCGCATCTTTCCAAATCCTTGATTTTCAGGGGCTGCCCATGGCCAAATTCTGGATTTTCCACTTGTAACAATTAGCCCTGAGGTAGGTCCAACATGTTCCCCACTCATGGAGTCATGGTCAGCGAAGTTCAACATGGTCGTTCCATTTGTCCTCCAGCAATAATTATAAAATATTTCGTTTCATACAAGTGTCATAATCAAGTAGTTAGTTGGGTCAAATAAGATCTCTGCCCAACAGTCATAATCATTAATTACAATTAACCAAATTCGAAATTCAGAATTGCCATAAATGGAAAAAAAATTCCAAGTTCAAATTTGCCAAAAATGAAAATTAGTTTCCTAAGAAATTGCCAACTTAAAATTAATTTATTTTTTGGGATGTCACAGAACCTCTGAACTATGAGAGCTCCTTGATGATCTTCCATTCTATACAATACTTATTTGTATGTGATCTGGACTCACATCTTCAAAAAGATCTATGTCTTACTTCCTTATACTCCCTTAGGGACAAATTTACAACTTAATATAGGCAAAAAAAACTAAATCCATGTTCAACAACTTGAACAAAAAATGTGAACAGTGAGCATCTTAGATATCATATATATATCATAATTCAAACAGACTTATCCACAAAACTTTGAAAAACATATGTATAGCAACCATATTTCTTAGGAGGACTAGATGAAGTAGTCTCCTTAAGAAAGATAGCCAAGTTCTTCTTGCTAAGCATTATTTTTGGCCAAGTACAAAAATTTAGTAAGCTTCATGTTGTCTTCTCTTAAATAGAGGTTCTTCTTTTACATGTTAATTAGTTGGCTTCTCTATATCCCTTTATTCTTGATGTTCTTTCTGAGCTGATTTCACTCTTCTGCTAGTTCACCCATCTGAGTTGTTAGCGATATGAATTTGGAAAAGAACCAAATGTGATACAAACTCGTCCTAGTGGGCAATGATGCTTTTGAAAAGGTAAAAACATGTCCATAATAGTAATAATGAATCCTCAAGACAAAAACTAACCTTTTTAGAATGCAATAACCCACTATTGAAACATAAATTACTCGATTATGCTTGATTTTTGACATAAAAACCTAGGATAAGTCACCTTTATGACCACTTAGTCATGACCAAAACTTGATGATCAGATTGATTTGAGGGACCCACCATGTTATATGATTAAGACTTTCAAAGACTCAACAACTTGCATGGACTCAAGTTACTAGGATTTTCTAGGAGCTAACACACTCCTACTTGTATTTTCTAATGCACTTCTTTGTATGTGATTCTCTCTTTATTAGAATCAAGTGCCTGATCTCACGTTTAAAATATGGTAAGTCCTACCAACTTACACCAAACTAGGCACTTAATTCCTTGTGGGGTGCTTTGGCTCCACTACCTTCCAAGCTAGTAGTGAGTCATCCTATGATTTTTTTTAGTGATAAAAGGATGGAAAGTGGCCACCAATGCCACTGGAAACACTAACATTGGAATCCATTCCTTCCTTAAAGTCTACATCATTTTTTCTAGAACTTCTTAAGTCAAATGAACCATCCAACAAAATTTTAGACCATCTTGATCCTCTTAATAGACATCCACTACTTTGGATATTGTAGACATAGTGCTATTTACTATGGATTCAAACCTAGTAAACAACTTTTTGTGTGGGCCTTCATCCACCAAAGGTTACCAAAAACCTACACTCGATATATTCTTTGATGTCTTAAAACCTCCAACTTCCTCTTTGTAAGGTTTCACTACTAAATGATTGGTTGTTGTAATCATAGTCATGGCAATTTCCTAGTGATTGCACTCTATTTCCCCCTCAAAATCAGAATTACATGAAGTTGTGTGTCATCAAAGCTTAACAAATTTTTAAGGTGAGGGATTGGTGCCACCTATCACATCCTCATAAACTCTTGCACAAAAAAAAATTCAAATTCATCCATGGGTACCACTTTGAAACTAGTAGTTCCACTTTAGTGTCCAAGCTATAAGCTGACTCCTTTAGCCAAGCCAACCAACCTACATGTGTTAGAGTTTACTGCCTTCAAAAAAGACTGCACCAATTTCAACTACACATTAAGTTTAACAACCACTACTTCCTAGATAAAAATGTGTGTTTCACTATTGTTAACCATCTCCATAACCAACTTATTCTTCAACTTGGATTGAACAAAACTAATATTTGTATAGTTCTACTCTTGGCTTGAACAAAACTAATATTTGTATAGTTCTACTCTTGTCTTGAACAAAACCTAATATTTGTATAGTTCTACTCTTGGATTTCCTTAGAATTATTTCCAACTAAAGAACCCAAGATTTGCAACACACCAACTGATTTTTGGATTTCTTGCTCCATAGCATTGACCCTCATCTTCGATGGACATTTCTTATAATAATTCTAATTTGCACAAATCCAACAAACAACAACCTTACTACTATTTGTTTCTTAGATCCATATGATTAACTTATCATGTCCTTAGTGTTATCACATTAATATGTCCTTAATATGTCCAAAATCAAGAGGGATATCACATTGCATTAGGTGGTTGACCACCATTCCATATTGTGAAATATAACCATAGTGCATATTGCTTGCATGGATAAGTGAGTCAAATTAAGGTTCACCCACCTCGAGATTCATACCCTTCACTAATTTGGGAATCCACTACATGCATGAGTGCCCCTACTAATATTGGTAATTGCACCCTAGTCTAATTGTGCATCCAAAGCTAAAGATATAAAAATTTTATTTAGAACTTTGAATATAGAAAAAAAAAAGTTCAAAAATTGGAACTAGGATGAGGATGGACTACTCACTAACAACATGTGCACATGCAACTGAAGGTACAACCAAACAGGTACTTATCAAATATTTCTTCGTCGAGTGAGGAAATATTAGGAAAAATAGAGGTAAATGTGATTGCATCTAGTAGATATGATAAGCAAACAAGGACCAGAGGTGAAAAAGTCAGAAGAAAATTTTGTAGATGCATGGAATTTTTTCTTTTCAAAGGAGGATCATGCTCTTATGATGATGAGAGCATAGGAGACATAGAGGTGCCACTTAGGTATAAGAATCTAGTAAAACAATGGGTACCTAAGGAACTACCTCCTATAAATGTTGACTACATTGTCAACAATAGGACATATCGCATTGCACCATCCTCCATGCATGGCCTGGGGCTATTTATAACTGTAAAATACAATATAGTAACTGAATTGATGGAATATGTTGAACTGTGTTACAATTATAACGATTGGATGTGGCTAGTTCAATACATGTAAAGTATGAGGAGATATGCACTCACCGCAAATTATATACAACTAATAAACAAGGATAAAAATAAGGGAGTGACTATCTATATTGATGGAAGGCCTAAAGATTTTGACAATATCGCAGGGTTTATAAACAAGACATGACTCGGGACAACAAAAAAGCAACCGAATTTCATATATGAGGGATGCGAAGAGAATCGGCTAGTCCTGTGCGCAATAAAAAAGATAGCTCATGGGGAAGAGTTATTAATGGATTACCATTTGAATTGAATAGAAACATCGACTAATAGTGTGTGGGTACTTATACAACACCTCTTTAAGAAACCTCTACTTATTTCATTATATTTTTTTTTTATCTTTAACATTGTTTTAAATATTTCAGGGTCCCAATTTTATAATAATGTGGGAGCTTGATCGTTGAGGTTGATTTTATTTGGGTGGCAATCAGTTTTTTTGTTATTGTTAACAATTTTTTAAATATTTAGGGGTTCTAATTATATTATAATGTGGCAAGATGATCGTGGAAAAGGGCCAGCCGCAAAACATGTAAATTATTATCAATTTCCACTTTCATTTTACATGAATTTCATTATTTTCTTATATAATTTTACTGAAATAACATTGTTTTTGTTGAAATTATATGTAGTCAGCAGGCCATGTTGATCATGAGTCCGCCGATGAGGAGGGGTTGTATTCATCCCCTGATCCGATGGTATTAATAAAAAAAAATATTAAAGCGAACAAGGAACTTGCTAGCTTATTAGATCGTCCAGATCAAACTCCCAATGTCCTAGAAAAGATCAATCTCCTTGTGTCACACCTTAACACATATAAGGTAATAACCATAATTTAAAGTGTTTTTTTCTAATGTACTCATATGTTCAATTATGAAACTTTGGTCTTTAACTTTTACATTATCTCACGAAAAAACATTTTCTTTTTTATAAAGAGATTTTTGGAGCCTATTCAACCTAGTGTTGGTAGTAGTGGTGTTGCAGAGATGCCATAGAGTATTGATGTGGGCGGTCATACAACTACTAGATTACTATTTACTTCTCCATCTTCCACACCTAATTTAGATAGGAGCCATGAAATGCACTGCCAAACATCCACACATCAGTCAGACTCTAGAGATGGTGACGGAGATGAGGCTTATGATGTGGTTGACATGGTTTCATTTCTTGGAGATAGACGTGTGACAAGCACGGGGACCCTTAGGTGCACATGTTTGGTCGACAATAATGGACTTCCATTAAAACAAATAAGACTCCCAGGTAGTTTTTCATATTTTAATCATTTCATGTTGTCCATCTCATACACAAATCATCTAGATTATTAATTTTAAATTAATGATCATATATTTTTGTGTGTAGGAAATGACCATTTGTATAGGCACCTAAAGAGAAAGGCCTTGTTGATTTTTGGGGAAACCTTACGCATGAGGTGGAATTTCTAGAATTCCAGCCTCAAAAAGGAACTTATGGATTATCTTGAAGGCCTATTTCGAGTAGACATGTTCAATAAAAAAGCAGTCACCTCTGCAGTGGGTGAATATTTAAAATATACGCGGGATGTCTATAAACGAAGCTTGGCAGGAAATCCTAGGTATGAGCATCCTCCCTCAATTCTAGAGAGGGAGTGGAAGGCGATCATTGATCATGCAAAAGAAAATATTTTGAAAAAATTAGGAGAAAAAATAACGGGTACCCCAAGGTAAATTACAATATTTTGATTTCAATACCATCTTTAATTTTCTTTAGATATAAATAAAAGTGTGTTTATATATAACATACTTGAAAATTTTGATGATAGGTTTCCTCACACTTCGAAGGAAACCAAATCAAGGATTTCCAAACATGGCCAACACAAGCTAGACTATGGAGGCTACTCGAGGTTACAGTCACGAATCGTAAGTACCCAAACATATTAAGAATATTATTTGTATCACCTTACAACTTTTAGGTAATTAAAGACAAAAAAATTAAAAAACCATACCCTTAGGTAATTAAAGACAACTTCGGAGTTGAAACCACAGAGGAAGACCTCCAACTTGGTTACAAGTATGGTTATAAATCCATGGTTGATCGTATTAAAAGCATGGGTTAGACCCCATGATCCAGTTTGCGAGAGAAGGTAAATAAAAATCAGTCCACATTAACATTTCATTACTTATAAAATACGTAAATGTTTTATATCGTCCATAATTTAATGTCTTACTTTGTTTTAATCGGGGGAGAAGCACTATCAATGAAACCATTAGTACTAGACAACAGAGCGTTGATATTGCAACGTGGCTAGAAGATGATGGTGCTCCCCAACAGCCCCATCCCAGTGGGGTGCAACCCCAAGATGTTCCTGTGACTAAGGCCCACAATGGTAAAATGGTTGTATATTAATCATATACTTAATAAATTTGTACTTGTAAATTTTGATGTTTCAATGGAAGATAATGTCATAGTTGATCATCCTTTACCTAAAGATCAAGTGAACAGGGAATCCATTCCACTGGTGCCGACTAGAGGACCAGGTAAATAATTACATTGATTAGTTTTTTTTAATATTAATTAACTACTTCAATGATATTTAAAAATTAGCCATATAAATTTAATATTTTTTGTTTTTGTAAGTGATGGCCCCTCACAGCAGCATCCACGTCATGGGTATGAGACTAGATGTTCTTGGCATAAAAGGACTGAAACAACATCAACTGTTGAAGAGCACCCAGTAAATGAAGACATGGAGATGGATAAATTACTTAAGACCTGGAAAACACAAAAGAACACTAAAAGAAATTGATGATGTGTAATAATTTTATAAGACAGTTAGATGTACATTATATAGTTGAACATGTAATCATGCATATAATGCATTGACATTATGGGTACTTTTTCATCTCATAATATACAGAAGGCTATTTCTATGGCTTGTATATATCTGTGAATGTAATTTTGTTATACACTTAATGATAATTTCAGCTTCTCTTAGTCTTGGTATATATTGATTCAATACTCCTTGGTTCTATTGGTTCTATTGGCCTTGACATACAATTTATGCATCAATTTGTGGCTCCATGTATATCATCCTAGCGATTTGACGACATTGGTAAATGTGAAATTTAAGAGATTGAATTGTTCAAGTTTGGATTTAAATTTTACATGCTTGTTTGTTTGTGGGTTTCAAGAGTTCCAAACTTGTATCTCTTTGTATTTTAAGATATAACGTGAGAATCCAAGCAATACCTGGTGCCTTGTGCTTGGGATATGGAGTCTAGGAAACAAATAGAACTTGAAAATCGATAAAGAAGATGTGACAAAACCACCAAACAACAAGTGTTATCAGTCAAGGATAGATCTGGTATATGTGTGTGTGTGTGTGTGTGTGTGTGTAACAACCGTATGAAATGCTCAACAAAGACACAACAACACATCCATAAAATTCTTAAACCCACATAAGACATCAAAGATGATATTAGAGTAAGAGATATAACCTTCTATTGAATGATCAACCCTTAAGCTATCTCCTTTAGAAGGGGCACAAACTATCTCAATTATTTTATTTTTTTTAAATAAATATATGTTTGTTGGGTCATATCACGAGTACAAATTCTCCTTTATATCTCCTCAAAAGTTGAAATTCTTACAGTAACTTACTTGCATTATGAAGAGCATGAATAATAATTTTGTTAAGTGACAAAGTACGAAGAACTTTCATGCTTAACCACCTTATCAAGAACCCTATTGACCTCCTCAATGTTTATTAATTCTTGCAAAGACCATCCATTGATGTATTAAATGTTACAACATTAGGATTTTATCCCTTGGACACCATCTCCTCCAAAACATTGTAAGCTTCCTCCCACCTACCTTCTTCACTACTTCAGTTTTTATTCCTCCAATTGCATGTGAACCAAATGATTTACAACACCCATCTCTTTTAAGATTCTAGCCAATATTAGAATGTCTATATAAACCCAAATGTCAACAATAATCATTGATCCAAGGAGTTAAAAAATCATTTTGACAGAAAGACGTTGGTATTCTATAGCATTGGCACAATTTAATAGATAAACAAAAATTCCTCTTCTTGAATATGCACCCTAATCTCTACAAAGATTAATTCATGCTAGTATAACATGATTTTCATAACTTGAAAGAGAGAGAGACCTCCACTTTTTATTTTATTTTTATAACTTAGGACTTGAAAAGAAATCTAGTTTAGTAAATCAAGGTGAAGGCCTTCAGAATTTGTCAATGTTCTTGGTGATTATTTACATATAATATCTATTGTTCATGAGGAATCAATGTCTCACTTGGATTGACTTTTCAAGAGTTATTATTTTTTACTACATCCCCTTAGCATGATCTTTAGTAAGAATGTCAAATCTTCATAGTCATCTCGTTCAACACCCATATGGTGTCTTAGAAAGTGAAACTCTTAGTGGAAACCACAAGAAAAATAAGTGGAACAATAGTTCCACAAGTGAAAACAAGATTTTCCTACCATTTATGCAAACCATTGTAGCACATCTTTTGCAAAATCCAACAATGGATATATATATAAATGAAAAATAATCAAGAACTAATGTTTATTTGAAGGCGAGTGGATTTTTCTCTAATGAAAGAATGTTTAGTGTAGTCCTCAAAGGCCCACATAATATATGGAATGCATCCATATCAAGTAGATCTAAATAGATTATAACCATTGGTTGCACAAGGGGCCAAGGGGCCAATAATGGTTATTAGCTTTCCATTGAATGGTACAAGGGGCCAATCTTCCCAGGTAATTGTTAATGTTATTATTTCACTTCCTTCATAAGCATCAATTTGCAAATTGTCCAAGGAATTATTTTCCCTATACTCTAATGGAACCTTTACCTAAAAAAGTACTGGTGATTCCCCATTCCTCCTACTATGCAAAACCAACCTAGAATTTCTGATAGCCTTCCAAAGTTTTAACCGTTAAAGGGGAAATTGGATTAAAGACTTATTGTAAGGCTTATAACATCAAATTGGATTATGCACTAGTGATGATTGAATGGGTGTATTGTATCCAACTACCCTATTTCTTTCAACAAAAAAATGGAGATTTGGTTATGAGAAACAATCACAAACATAGTTCATTATCACAACTGTAGATTTTATAAATTGTGTGTAATCACACTATTAAATACATTGCAATAATTTTGTGTATACATTGTATTATCACAACTATAGATTTTAGAAATTGTGTGTAATCAATTTATTGAATATATTTGCAAGAATTTTGTGTATAATGTCTGCGAGTTTTGTAAATTTTTTTTAATGTGTAAAAGTTCTTTGTGTGATGTACGCAAGTGAAAAATGATAATTGTAGTTTAGTGGTTTCATTATTTTTATAGTAATTATGTTGTAAGGAATTTCACTATGAACCAATTATAAAGTGTCATTAGTCCTATTTGTTATTTTTGAATCTCCATGGCCATAAAATCACTTGTCAAGATCAACATGGAAGTTTTTTCATTAGTGGTAGTTTTTTTTTTGTAAATAAAAAAGGGAGTTTCCTATTACTGAACTTTTAGAGTACAAAAATGCCACATGTCAATAGTCTGCCACCTGTTCCGCCAAATTAGCGTAAACTGGAACAGATGGGAGACTGTGATTTCATTAGTCAAAATGGCTATCCACCATCTACCCTGCCAAATGGAAACTAGAGCAAGTGGTGGATCAAGTTCTTACTGAACTGTTCTATGCATCTAAGAAAAAATACCAACTAAAATAATATGCCAAAACTGTAAAAATGCATCATCGTAGTACAAAGAGTTGAGCTGAGAGTGTGTGAGGTGACCATAGCAAAGAAATTACACATTATCACCCGGGGGCATGTCATTCGGAGAACTGTTGAAGGGGGAATCCCTAGGCTAGAGCACGAAAATGCCTCACACAGGTCAGGAAACGCTTAGCTGCAGGTGAATTCGAGAAGGAATCATAGAGCATGCCAATTTGTTGGTGCATGAGGGTGTCCCAGTGTATCTGGTCAACCATCTGGTTCCTTAGCTCAAAGACGAGCTCGAGCTTCTCCATATGGAAGAAAGGTAGTGGATCATGGAATAAATTAGGGAGATCCATAAGTGGTGGAAGCGCTAAGACTAGGTGGCCCTCCACCTCCGCACCCAAGGTGTCCATAGCCTCCACCGCCTTGACCTCCTCCACCATTGTCCTGACTTGGTTGTTCGTGTTCTAAATTGAGGTCATAGAGTCGATATGGAGGAATTCCTCTAGAAATTCCTCCTCAATTATACATGTGGCCCCTTCCATTGCAGTTGGGGATCTTGGGCTTGTTGGATTATGGGTGGGGGATGCCAATCATTTGGCACTGTGAAGAGGAGGGATTCCAGAGGAACTTGGATGGGTTCCTCCAAAATCACCTCCTCAACATATGCCATTGGCTGTGTTCTTGATTTCTCCCATTGCTAAATCTGAGCAATGGACAAGGCACACTCCAATCCAAAAGCAAGACTCACAAGCCATTCTAGTTGCTAATATCTAGTTACAAAAAATTCTAGTTTCTAATATCCTTTTTATCTTCTAGTCATTGAGTAATTTTCTGCATTTTATTATCACACATCCATACTTTATTAAACATTGAGTAATTTGGTAAAGTGGGTTATCTCTTTACTTATTGTTGTTAGCCTAGATCTAGGAGTTGTTATAGAAGTCCCACTATGTATTACAATGGTGGTACTCTTTTAGTCCCTTTGACAGGAAATTGAACAAGTTCATTTTATAGTTATGGGTAATATGTTCTACTCAGAGATGCACATACATAGACTCTTTGATCTAAAAGGTTTATCTCAAGGGCTCTCAATAGACAAAGTTTAAATTGAAGAAACAACAACTCTCAAGGATCTGGATTTGGACTTTGTCTTTTACCTTGAACCATCTCGACATCGGGCACTTATAACGCAAGTTCATTAAGCCTGTGATCTTATTGTTATGGGTGCTTTCTTCTTTGCTTTTGATTAGTGGAAATTTTACATTCAGGGATTTTAAGTTTTAGACATCTTAAATTTGTTTGGATTCTGAACATTTTTGGCATATTTCAATGTCAGCCTCTTAGGATTAGCAAGTAAAATTATTGACGGATAACCATTTATAATATTAGATGACATATTTTATCATTGAAAGCAAAGTGCATAACTCTTTTTATTTGAATTTAAACCTCGTGAAAAGACTTTGAATGTGCTAAAAGGTTCCCAACCTGTCATCTACAAAAGTGATGAGTTCTACAAAAGGCTTGCATTTTCTTTGTGCGAAATTGTTGATTCATCATCTGGACAGTTGAAAATTAAATAGAATATTGTTCCTTTTTTATTCATGTCCCTAGACAGATTTAAACTTAAAATTTTCATTTTTGTGGAAATTATCTTTTTAATTTGCGATTGTTAATTGTCCTTGAATTGTAAATGGAACCCACTCGGAGGAGGAAATATTCAGGGTTGTTAAGTTTTAGACATCCTAAATTTGTTTGGATTTTGAAGTTTTTTGGCATGAATGATAGCCTCTGAGGATTAGCAGGTAAAAGTACCGATGGATAACCCCTTGATAATATTAGATAACGGATTTGATCATGAAAGAAAAGTGCATAATCCTTTTCATTTGAATGTAAACCTCCTTGAATCCTTAAAAGACTTTGCATGTGCCAAACGATTCCCAACCTATCATTGACAAGAGTGATGAGTTCTAGAAAATGATTTATTTTTCTTTGTGTGCAACTGTTGATTCAAAATCTGGATAATTTAAATAGAATATTGTGCCTTTGTTCTCCATGTGCTCTGCCAGATATAAATTTAAAATTTGCATCTGTTGTGGAAAATATTGTTTTATTATTTATCTGCAACTGTCAGTGTCCTTGAATTGTAAATGGAACCCACCCAGAGGAGGAAACATGGGCTAGACATCTTACAGAAAACAACAAAAAATGTGGGAAACTCCAGGAAATGGGGAATTCTCAGGAAACTAACATCATAAAATAATATCTTTGACTTTTCAGACTATTGTTTCATCATTCATCCACTTTAGTACACAAGTTGTGTAAAATTTGGATGCCTAGATGATAAAATTTTCATTGTTGTCTTTCATATCAGATTTGAAATATCAAATCATTGTTCAGATTCATATCAAAACATAGGTTAAAAAATCTAAAAGTTGAAAATAGAGCAGGAAAATGTGTGCTAGTATCATAAGTACAACAAAATGACTATTGGCACCATTGTAAATTAGAGAACATTTCCCTCCTTGTTCTTAACAACACCACTATTTTTAAATGCTTGGTTGTTAACTGTTTTCATTGTATATAGTTTTTTATATGGTTTAATATTTCTTAGGGTATATTGTAGTTCAATATTGTATATGTGTTAGGGAGGTTTCCAACAATGGTCTGAAACTTCCTGGAAGTTTATGAGCTTTCTAGAAATGGTATTAGAGGGGTTTCAGGATTGAGAAATCCACCCTGGCCCAACCAGAAATGGCTTCTAGAATTGATACACACAAGATAACATTCCAACAATTGTCCAGATTCCAATTTTTCTCAAGAACTTCTAGGTTTCAGATCATTTTGTGATATGGGTGTTATTATGAGATTTTCATTCAGTCTATCCCAAACATGAAGCTTTTTGTTTTACTTTGAACTAATTTTTTTAATGTTTGTTAGAAATGTGCTCATAACCTGTGGGGCCAACATTTTTAACCATTGGCTAAGAAACCACAACCCAGGGGCATATAAGCCATCAAAATCACCTAGGGATCACACTCGGCTTGGACTGCACCAACCCTTAACATGGCTAGATTTTTGGGTGTCTCCTCCTGACTAAACTCACCGTAAGGGTATTGAACTCGGTTCACCTAGCAAATAAAACCCACACCTTAACTGATTAAGCTAGCGGGAGTTCACTTTCTTAAGTTGAAGGACATGGGGGTGGGATTTGATCCACTTATGTGTGCACAGGTCACGATATCATTTAATATAATATCTCTGGTTCCAACCATATGTTCCACCACTACCTCAAGGTGCCCCCATGGCTTCAGGTTACGCCCTCACAAGAATTGAACCTCACCCAAGGGTGAGAAACTCGTCGCTTTTCACCATTGGATCCAACCCCTTTGGGCTCGAACTAAAATTTTATAGTAATTAGGTTGAAGGGTGAGTCCGAGCAATGGACAGATCATGTTCCTCTTTCAGGAAGCTAGACTAAACCAAGCTGACCTACACCTCAGCTTGCCTCTTTCCCTTGTCATGGAAAATCCAAGAGGATTGATAATTCATTGGGCAATCTCAGTAAGAGTCCACTGGATGAAGGTCTCATTCTCAGAGTGGCTAGGGTGATGGATTTCAAGGGAGAAATGGAGCCAACCTCGTTCGAGCAGGAGTAATAATCCAAGGCCCGACATGACCACTGTATCGATCCCCCCACTGCAATTACACCTTGTGGCCACCATATTTCTCAGGCGAGGGAATTGTCCTCCCCTTCTCGGTAGGCAGTAATGGCCTCCCTTCATTCAAGAATGAGGTGAAGGTTGTCGGCATGCCATATTAATGGCTTGGGTCTGGGTTAGGCTACGTCGCCTCCCGTTGCTATGTGGCACCCCATCCAGGATGCATTAGTGGTAGTTGTAATGGTGGTGGTGACTTCTAAATTGGGAGACATGATGAACTCATCTGAATGATAGTGGGTCTCTACAATATAAAGATTTTTCCTTTATATTTTTTTGTATTCAGTAGTTTCCTTAGTTTATAGTATGTTGTACTAATAATATAAAAATTTCAAAACAAATTATTAATAATGATACGCCAACATTACCACATTCAAACTCTTGTGTTTACATAAGAATATTTCAAATTGATAGAAATATTATTAATAAGGGCATCAATTTTTATTTTATTTTTTAAAATAAATACATGTCGTCGTATCAACCCTTACCAAGCTTCCTCTATATATGCATGTGTATCTTGATTTATTCTTTTTATATTTTTGTTCAAATGATTTATTCTTTTTATATATTTTGGTTCAAATGTTTGTTTGACTAGGGTGACCTGTTGACATGAAGAGAGAGTTTGTGGTTTGACTAGGGTTCATTGCCTCTTGACATGAAGAGAGAGTTCATGGTTTGAATAGGTTTCACCACTTGATAGTCACAAAAAAAGGGTTGATCCTCAGATTGAATGCCAATGTGTTAAAAAAAGTGAGAATTTGTGCTCGTTTAGGGTTCAACTAGGGTTCACCATCACAATGTGTTAAATAAAGTGGGTTCATGCTCGTTTGGCATTCAAAAACAGTTCTCCATGTGATGGTGACATAAGGGTGGTTATCTAACTTGAATACTGAATGATAAAGTGTTATATTCCACATGGTCCTTAGACTGAATGCCAATGTGAAAAACAACGCTAATGAGTTCATGTTAGTTTAGGGTTCAACTAGGGTCCATGTTGTCCCTCGACCAAGTTTTGAGAGAACATTGGTCGTGTTTGACCATTTTTGGGACTTCAATAGGCTAGTCGAAGATGGAGCACCTAGGCGAAGCGGAGATTGCAGGATCTCGCTTATTTTGTGTACTTTTTGGGTTATTAAGGTTTATGTAACGGGTATGGGATGTCGACCCATGGGTTTACCCATGTTTAGGCCCCTTTCGTAATGTATAAATAAGTAGCTAGGTGATGTAAGAAGCCACCCGTGGATTTGTGCAAGAATATGTAAAGGTTTCTAAGTGCGAAGAATAGTTGTTGGCTTTTGTGTAGACTATGTGTTGAGGCTTTGTGTTATCAAGGAGTTGGCTTTGTGCCTTGACCTAGTTTTGAGGAAGGTGGATCTAGTGCATTGTGCGCAGTTCACCTGTTTAGTGCAAAGCTGAGATTTGTGGCCTTGTGCACAAGAGCAGAAGAATGTAGAAAGCTTGAAGACTAATAAAGAAGAAGAAGAGTTGGTGGACATAGCCCCAGACTGGGGTGAACCACGTATCTCCTGTGTTGATGTGCTTTGTGCAATATTGTTATGTTGTTTATGTATTTACCTACTTAGTGCACTGATCTTGATGTATTATAGATGGATCTATGGATGCTTGGTGCATATGTATGATGAATGCTAGATCTGAGTTGATGCTATGTGCTAAATGATTGGATGTGATTAATCTTGATTATTACTCCGTTGATTTGTAATAAGGGTTTAACCTGCGATGTGAATAAGGATTAAGAACTATTGTATGTTATTGGTTGAGTGATCTGTTAAGTGTTGTGATCATAGATCTATGTCCCAGCTCGATTGTAGACACCTGAGTACTGCAACCCCCCCTGCCTCTACCTCGGGTGAGACTTCATCTACTTTGCAGGTGTTGTCGAAAGGGCTGGTAGTTAGGGTTTTGTTGGTGCATTGTTGAAGCGTTGAAATCTGGGTCTGCCCCTGTGCCAACAAATGGTTTCAATATCGGGACCTGAAACTGTGATTGTTGGGAACTAAAGAAAAGAGAAATCTATGTGCATAGATCTGTTGTTGTAGTGAACATTATTATAATTGACTTGTGAAGCTCTATGCTAAGAAAGAAACCCGATCTAAAGAAAAGAGGTAAGATCTTAAAGCTTTGTGCTCTGGTAAAGGTAAGATACGTGGAAAATTTTGCTTCGAAAGTATGAATCTAGGTATGTTTGATATATTTTATCCTAGTCTGAAAACTAGCACACAGTTAGAAGAAAGAGTCGATTTGAATAAATTTGATAAACATAGTGAAATATATGTTATTCCTATGCATAGAAAGAATTTTTGGACTAACAAGTGGATGCAGGAACCTAGAAATCATTTTTTCATATTGCAAGTCCATCACTGTGATCCCAGTGCACAGTACAGGAAAGGTTAGGGATCATTTAAAAGAAAGAGAGGATTGACACCATTTTATAATTGCAGAAGACTGGGACATCTTGCTAAGGAATTCCCTGGCATAGTTCATATTTGTGTTTGTTGTAAAGCTATTGATCATAAGGTTGAGGATTGCCTAAGAATGATTGCTAAAGTTGAAAAGATGAACCTAGGACAAGAAAACTATAAACAAGGTCAAAAGGCTAAGGATATGTTAGAAAACCAGAAACAATCAGAGACTATGTTATTACAGTTAAAAGAAGAAATGTATGATCATATAGACTTCAGTTTACCAGATATCTTGGAAGAAAAGAAGTGCATAGAAAAAAGAATAGGAGACTTCAACATAGACTGTGTCTTAGATGAGGAAACACGGGTGAATATCATGCCAGAAATCACCTGGGAAATTTTGGGAAAGCCTGCTATGATACCTTCATTGGGAAGGATAGGCTTGTTTAAAGGAAAGATGATAACCCTATGTGGAAGACTTACTCATGTACCTATGATTTCCCATGGAACCTCAACTAAAGAAGAATTCGAAGTCATTAATTTCGTTGAGAACAACGACCATTTTTCACTTTTGTTAGTAAATACTTGGATTGAAAAGGATAAGACCAAAAGGAAAGCAAAGGAGGAAGCTACAGAATAGAAAAAGAAAGAATTAAGGGACTTCATAGCTAGAAAGAAAAAGTGACTAATAGAAGAACAAGAGGATCATTCGAAGCAACAGAGGGCAGGAGAAGTAGCTGTCAAAGTTGAAAGAACACAAGAAGGCTTAAAGAACCTGTTCATGTAGGAAATAAGTGCATCCATGCCGGAAATAGTAAGAAAAGAGGTATTACAATTGAACCCTTGAAAAGAACATCAGCAGTGCGAAGTTACTATGCTAAGAGAAGATAAGAACAAGAATGGAAAGAGGAATCTAGAGACTCAGATCACAGGAAAGAAGGCAAGAAATCTTAGTAAGAAGAAAGAAAAGCTAGAAAAACTATGGGAAGTTCTGGAGAAGACTTCGCAGAAGGCAGACTTGCAAAACTTGAACCTCATCGGAATAGAAAAACTGCGTAGAATGGTACTTCACCATGGCAAAGCTATATGACCATTGGAGGTGTCACAACCATTAGAATGACACTCCAGAACAGCTAGAAATGCAGTTATTGACGGAAATATCTACATTGGACCGTTGAGACCATGCCATAACGGATGGATTCGTATTGATTGAGGCATTCCTACCTATTGGAGGAATCTATTACGATGTTTCTTATTTAACTCATCGAATTCTATGTCAGGACCACTTTTTGCAAACTTAGATATCATAGCTAATAGAGAATTGATTGCATACCACGTTGTGATGTCTAGACCTCGCCATTCATCTGATTACCTTGATTGTATATTCGCCTACCCGAGTTATTTTATTACAAGTGTGAATGTCGGGTAAGCGTAGCGCAGTAGAGAAGTCTTGGAAGATAGACTTGTCGATATCATGATTGATAAATTCATGTCTGTAGGAATACATGCATCATCGAATGGAGGATTTCAAGAATCCCCATCGACTAGGTGGCGTTCTGGATGCACTGCTGAGAAACGAAGCAAGCAGCGTGATGATCTGGATAACGTGAAGAAGATCTCGTTGGTCTTGCCTGACTATATCCCGCCTTTGACTAGAAAAGTTAACCGTGATAGTGTCCCACGTGATTTTGAATACATGTTGATCATTGCATACCTCCCAAAGGGGATACATGTAGTTGGACCCCAGTTGGGACTGATCCCAGCTCTCAATATCATTGACTTCAACCTCGAAGATCGAAAGAACTATGTGATGCTCGTGCCGCATAGGTACTTGATGAAGATGACTGGGAAGAAGCCCAACATAGTTCCCCAGCTTTGGATTAAGGAGCTCCTATGATTGATGATATTGAACGTGATGAAGATCCCCCACTTCAACCGACATCAAGAGGTTAATGCTTGCGTTAAACTCCTCCTGTCATGCTACCATGGAGGTTATTTGTGGCTTGATAGGTGCAAGACTATGGATCCGACACTGATCCACTTGATCACTGGATTGAGCATGCAAGGACTGGACCCTCACTAGTTCTACCCAAGGAAGACATCAAATCTCTCTCTGGACCAGAGTATAAAAGAAGACTATGGTGATGTAGAGAAGGGGAAGTGAGGCTACAATGTAGCCTCCATTTAGGATGGTGCAATGCGCCTTTCTTGCCAACTGATCATTGGAAAGCTCATCAGAAAGAACCAGCCAACACAAGTCACAGGGTTCATAGTCGACTTCACAGGGAAGTGTGTCAAAGGAATGCAAATGAACTGGGTGAATTACCTCGTCAATGAGCTGGAAAAGGACTATCGCGAAGCGTAGGACCAAGGATACAAGTTTCACTTCAGTTGGTTACTGATTTTAATCACATTTTTCGCCTAGAAAATGCTGGAAGAAGCATCCTTCCCAGAATTCGAGCCATCAGAGTCCTTGGTAGCCAGGTTCTCCACCTTGTGGTAAACGAGTGATATGGTGAAGCAATGGCAATCGAATGCGGTGTTCCACGCTTACTACCTACAAATGA
This sequence comes from Picea engelmannii, assembly GCA_009831015.1. Lineage (NCBI taxonomy): Eukaryota > Viridiplantae > Streptophyta > Pinopsida > Pinales > Pinaceae > Picea > Picea engelmannii. The sequence goes on from ML777727.1 coordinate 677,676, forward strand.
AGCGTGCCATTGAATCATTCTCCCGAATGACCTTAAATACTTTTCATCAATACAGGTCACTAACAAAGCTCTACGTAGACTGACACTTCATCTACATCACCATGCGCAAAGATGAAAGTAAGGAGGAGTTGCAATCTTATTATAAGATGACTGACAAAGACGTGGAAGATATAACCAAAGAATAGCTAGCAAAATTCATTGTATTGGTTGAAGATGTCAAACTCTCCAACCCCAACATCATCATAAGTCCTTTGGTCACCCAGACTAAGTATGATGGCCAGAGCAATGCAAAGAAAAATAATAAAAAGGAGGAAGTGCAGGACATAGAAAGTGATGAGAAGGACAGCGCATTGGAGGAAACTGCACCTGAATCACCTGTAGGAGGAGGAGGAGATGAAGTGAACCAAGAGGAAGGAGAGAAAGAAGGAAACAAACAAGATAAAGGAAAAGTGATACTGCCAAAGGATCCCCTTACAGAGGCCGAGACATCAAAGAAAAGGAAGGTTTCTCCACAGAAACCCTCAGCATGAAAGAAGACCTGAGCCAATAAACCTCAGTCGCAGAATGTGCTCACAGTGGATGATATTCAGCTCATTATCGCAGTTGTAGAAGATTCATCGTAGGATATCCTGCAGAGACACAAAGTTAAGAAAGAAACATTGTATGAAAGAATCGAGAAAGAGATGAAATACATACAGCAATCCCTCTACTCGATTCGTGCAGTGTCTACTGCATCGTCATCATTAGAAATTACAGAATTGGGGGATGATCCCACCCAATTATGAAGGCTAGGAAATGCAACCAAGGCTCAACTTCATTGAGCCCAAGAATAAAAGGAGTAGGCCACAAAGGCCTTGAAGCAAGAAAAGGAGGAGGCCTTGGAGAAACTTCGAGTTGTGTAGCAAGAGAAAGATGACATTAGGGAAAAGTTCGAAGAGGACAAAGAAAATATGCAGAAATAAAAAGACCAGTTGCTTGCAAAGTAGACTATGGTCAGAGAGGAAATAACTAGAGCACTTCACTCTATATCAAGCCTGGCACAGAAGGAACCAGATTCCACTGAGATGAAAGTGGGGAAGCTCGCTGAAGCCATTCAGTAGCTTCAAGCAAGAGTAATGGAGCTATAAATCCAATCAGTGTCGAGCACTCCACAAGAAGTGCATGATCAGAGGGAAGAATCTTCTAGGAATGTAGTAGAAAGAATCAAGGCATTGGCCTGAGAGTGTAAACAATTAAGTAATCAAAGTGCGCAGACCTATGAGCACCTTGCAGAATATACGGAGCTGAGGAAACTGGAGCCACAACTCTAGGAGGTGAATAAACAGGCATCCACCATACAAGCATAGCTGAAGTTGCTTATTGTCATTGATAATATGAAGAGGTTGCAGGAGCAATGCGCAGTCCAACAACAAGTTACTACTATCCAGAGCAAGGTTATGGAAGTGACACAAAGACTCCAGCCAGTGCAGGACGAAGCCTGCATGATTTTTGAAGAAGTTGAAGAACAAGGCTCGCAGCTAGACCAACTGGTTGAGATAGTAGAACAACATATCGAAGGGACTATTACTGAGCAAGTCATTCAGGAGTTCAGTAAGAAGAAGGCTCTAGCGAAGTAGCAAGTCGAGGCATCTCAAGCTAATCTTAAGGCCTTCAAAGTAGCCTTGTCCAGATCTAAGTGACTCGGGAGGAGTCACAGGTGAGTGTTGGGGGCCTATTGGTCCTCAACCAAGTTTTGAGAGAACATTGGTCGTGTTTGACCATTTTTGGGAATTCAATAGGTTAGTCGAAGATGGAGTTCCCGGGCAAAGCGGAGATCGCGGGATCTCGCTTATTTTGCAGACTTTTTGGGTTATTAGGGTTTATGTAACACGTATGGGATGTCATCCCATGGGTTTACCCATGTTTAGGCCCCTTTTGTAATCTATAAATAAGTATCTAGGCGATGTAAGAAGTCGCCCTTGGCTTTGTGCAAGAATATTTAAAGGTTTCTAAGTGAGAAAAATAGTTGTTGCCTTTTGTGCAGACTATGTGTTGAGACTTGCAGAGCTAAGTGCAAGTGACTATAAGAGGATTTGTGCTATCAAGGAGTTGGCTCTGTTCCTTAACCGGGTTTTGAGGAAGGTGGATCTAGTGCATTGTCCGTAGACCACCTGCCCAGTGTGAAGCTAAGCTATGTGGCTTTGTGCACAGGAGTAGAAGAATGTAGAAAGCTTGAAGACTAATAAAGAAGAAGAGAGTTGGTGGACGTAGCCCCACACTGGGTTGAACCACATATATCCTATGTTGATGTGCTTTCTGAAATATTTTTATGTTTTTTATGTATTTACCTACTTAGTGCCATAATCTTGATGTATGATAGATATATCTATGGATTCTTAGTGCTTATGTATGATTAATTCTAGATCTGAGTTGATGCTATGTGCTAAATTATTGGATGTTCTTAATCTTGATTATTACTGCGTTGATTTGTAACAAGGGTTTAACCTGCGATGTGAATAAGGATTAAGAACTAATGGATGTTATTGGATGAGCTCTCTGTTAAGTGTTTTTATCACTAATATGTGTCCCAGATCAGTTGTAGACACCTGAGTCCTGCAACCCCCCCTGCCTCTACCTCGGGTGAGACTTCATCTGCTTCACAGGTGTTGCTGAAAGGGCCGGTAGTTAGGTTTTGTTGGTGCATTATTGAAGCATTGAACCTTGGGTCTTCCCCTGTGACAACAGTCCACCACATGATGGCCACATAAGGGTGATCATCCAACTTGCAGACTAAATGCCAATGTGTTATCTTCCACATGGTCATCGAGGGAATGTATGCCATACAAATATCAATGCCACTTCTAGAGTTATTTAATACTTCATTTGTGGCATACAAATATCACAAGAGGACGCCTTGCACCCTTCATGGTCATAGGCGAATTTCAAACAAAGTTCATTTGGCTTGATGGATTCTCACATTCCATCATCGTTTCCTTTGTTCAGTCCATAGCATAAAAATTATTTGAGAAGAAAGAAAGAATGTATATATCTATTTCCTCTAGTAACGCGCTCTTCGTTGGTTTAATTGGTAGAGGTGGAAATAAGAGGTTAAACCCTTTGCCTTCCCCAAGGGTTAGTGAGTAGAATTGAAAGACGATGGTTATAGATTTGGGTTTATAGTAAAAGGGGATCCCAGGTTTTTAAAGGCAAAGGTTATGGATCTTAGTTTAGGGTTCAACTAGGGTCCACCACGTGATGGCCACATAAGGGTGGTCGTCCAACTTGCAAACTAAATGCTAATGTGTTATCTTCCACATGGTCATTGAGGGAATGTATGCACTCACTGTGGCAATTATTTCACTCTTAACATCAACTCATTTTCACCTTGTAGGTCATATCAATGCCACTTCTAGAGTTAGTTAATACTTGATTTGTGGCATACAAATATCACAAGAGGACGGCTTGCACCCTTCATGGTCATAGGAGAATTTCAAACAAAGTTCATTTGGCTTGATGGATTCTCACATTCCATCATCGTTTCCTTTGTTCATTCCACAACATAAAAATTATTTGAGAAGAAAGAAAGAATGTCTATATCTATTTCTTATGGTAATGCGTTCTTCATTGGTCTAAATGATAGAGGTGGAAATAAGAGGCTAAACCCTTTGCCTTCTCAAAGGGTTTGTGAGTAGAATTGAAAGGCGATGGTTATGGATTTGGGCTTCTAATAAAAGGGGATCCCAGGTTATGAAAGGCGAAGGTTATGTATTTTGACACGAGCTATCATTTTCAAGTATCCTTTTGAACATGGTCCAAATTTTCTTTTCTCCTTTTTAAAATCCTAGTTAGCTTTTGGGTTGAGAAAAAAAAAAAACTTTTCAAATGCAAGGTTTCTATTTACCAACAAATGTTGTCATTGCAGGTTTGTCTGCCAAAAAATGTCATTGGAGATTGCATGGTTTTTATACATGCAGGGGTTCTAGGTTTTATCAATTTCCTATATTAGGCTCAGTGCTTTGTGTAAAGTTGTGTGTTCGTGTTAAGGATTTTTTTTCCTTGAAAAATCTCCTAGGTTTATTACTAGAGAAATTTGTCTAGCTTCTATTCTAATGTCATTCGTGTTTCTCATTTCATTTGTTTTGGTTTGAAATCCAAGCTCCAACATTTTCCTCAATGTAGTTAGGGTTAGATTGTTGGAAGTTTGAAATAAGATGTTTGGTTTTCTTATTTCATTTGTTTTGGTTTTAATGCCAAAGTCCGACATTTTCCTTAGGGTTCTATTGTTGGAAGTTTGAAATAAGATGTTTGGTATTTTTTATTTCATTTGTTTTGTTTTAAATCCAAAGTTAAACATCTTTCTCAATCTCATTAGGATTCTATTGTTGGAAGTTTGAAATAAGATGTTCAACAATTATTTAATTGACAACATTTACCACAATTGCTCATTAGTAGACTTGTGTTTTATTAGTGAATTTTTATTAATGAATGTTATAGATGTTTGGCAATTGTTTTTCTCAAAAATACTTTTATGATTGGCAATGAATGTTATAATTGTATGCAGTAAATACTTTGCACATTCATGAAACATATATCATAAACATATAATAAAATCTCTTGAAATATCGCTCAAACAATAAAACAATGATCAACATACAGTGAATAAGGGCAACAAATTTTATTTTATTTTTAAATAAATATAGGTTGTCGCAAGAGCGATGACTGTAAGGATACTTGCGACGAAATTTCTATACAATCTACAAAAAAATTTCATCGATTATATAGAAATTTCGTTGCAAGAATCCTTACAGTCATTGCTCTTGTGAAGATTCCTTCAATAGTTAATTTGTCGCTAGATTCTTCACCTTCTCTCTCTTGTGACGATCTCACTAACTTTTTTCTCATGTGACAATCTCCCTACCTTGTCTCTCTTGCGACGATCACCCTACCTTGTCGCTCGTGTGACAATCTCCCTACCTTGTCCCTCTTGCAACAATCGCCCTACCTTGCCACTCTTGCAACGATCTCCCTACCTTGTCTCTTTTGCAACGACGTCCCTAGCTTGTTGCTCTTGCGATGATATCCCTACCTTGTCTCTCTTATGACGATTTTCATTATTGGTTGCTCTTGTGATGATTTCCCTTCCTTGTCGCACTTTCGATGATTTCCCTACCTCTTCGCTCTTACAACGATATCCCTTCTTTGTCGCTCGTGTGACAACTTCCTAGTTGCATCGCTCTTGCGACGTTGTTTCAGGTTGGTCACACTTGACATGGCATGTGAAGCAACATTTGAGAGACCCAAGATTCATCGTAATATCCACGACATAACGTCGAAAGAGTCATCCTAAAATGACCCAATTTTACTAGTGGAAAGAGGCACAATACAAGAAAAATTGTCTCAACTCATGGAACTAGAAGAAGATATGATTATGGATGGTTTCCATCAGGAAGTATAGAAAGCAAAGACAAAGATTGGCATGATAGACAAATTAGAAATAAAAAATTTAAGGAAGGAGATTTGGTTCTTCTCTATGACAACAAATATTTACAGCACCTAGGAAAATTCAAGATGCATTGGCTAGGATCATATGAGATAAAGTCTATCACATATGGAGGTGTTATGCAGCTGCAGGATTTAGCAAGTAAAGAGATTCAAGGATTGGTTAATGGTAGTCGACTAAAATTGTATAGGGACAGTCAACCTAGTAACCCATACTAGATGCAGTGAAGAAAATTATAGTTGTACATAGTGTATATAGTAGGAGTTAAAAGAAAAATAAGAAAAAATTGGAAAAATGAGAAAAATACAAAAATATGCAGTAGTTGGATAAATATTAAACATGAAGTAGATGATATAGTGCGCAACAACTAGTAATTGATATGAAAGAACTGCGTGGAAGAGAAATGTGTTCAAGTAGAAAAAGTAGCACGCTCACTCAGAAAGCGGCTAGAAAAAGGAAAAGTGGTGATCGAAAAAGTGTGGCATGATAGAGAATTATTAATAATTGTACAGTCATTGCTCTATTATTAGAAATTTCATGGAAAGAATCCTTACAGTCATTTCTCTTGCGATGATTCCTTTGATAGCTGATTCGTCGCAAGATTCTTCACATTGTCACTCTTATGATGATCTCACTAACTTTTCTCTCGTGCAACAATATCCCTATCTTGTCGCTCTTGTGACGATCACCCTACCTCGTCGCTCGTGCTACAATATCCCTACCTTGTCCCTCTTGCGACAATATCCCTAACTTGTTTCTCTTCCGATGATCTCCCTACCTTGTTGCTCTTGCGATGACGTCCCTAGATTGTCGCTCTTGCGATGATCTCCGTACCTTGTATCTCTCATGACAATTTTCATTACTAGTCACTCTTGTGACGATTTCCCTTCCTTGTTGTGCTTTTGATGATTTCCCTACATTTTCTCTCTTGCCACGATATCCCTTCTTTGGTGCTCATGTGGCAACGTCCTAGTTTCGTCGCTCTTGCGATGTTGTTTCAGGTTCGTCGCACTTGACACGGCATGTGAAGCGATGTTTGTGGGACCCAATATTCGCCGAAATATCCATGACATAATGTCGCAAGAGCATTGAAAGAGCTGTCATAAAATGACCCAAATTTACTAGTGGAAAGAGGCATAGTACAAGAAATATTGTCTCAACCCATGGAACTAGAAGATGGGATTATGGTTGGCTTCCATCAGGAAGTACAGAAAGCCAAACACAAATATTGGCATGATAGAAACATTAAAAATAAAAAAATTAAGGAAGGAGATTTGGTTCTTCTCTATGACAACAAATATTTATAGCACTTAGGAAAATTCAGGATGCATTGGCTAGGGCCATATGAGATAAAGTCTATCACAGATGAACGTGTTGTGCAGCTATAGGATTTAGCAAGTAAAGAGATTCAAGGATTGGTTAATGGCAGTCGACTAAAATTGTATAGGGACAGTCGACCTAGTAACCCATATTAGATGTAGCGAAGAAAATTACAGTTGTACATAGTGTATATAGTAGGAGTTAAAAGAAAAATAAGAAAATATTGGAAAAATGAGAAAAATACAAAAAGATGAAGTAGTTGGATAAATATTAAAAAGGAAGTAGATGATATACCACGCAACAACTAGTAATTGATATGAAAGAACCATACAGAAGAGAAATGTGTTTAGGCAGAAAAAGTAGCATGTTGACTCAGAAAGTAGACAGAAAAAGTAAAAGTGGTGATCAAAAAAGTGTGGCGTGATAGAGAATTTATGGCACAACTTATAAAAGTAGAAAATGTGAACATAAATCCTCATTGTGACTTTGTGCAAACCAGAGATAAGGGTGAAAAATCAATGTGAATGGGTATTTCTGAGTGTTTATTGATGAGTCAGAGTAATCCTTTCAGGATTTAGCATAATGGCACCATCAAAGCTTGGAGATCCCAGCCGTGTCGCAAGGAAAACACACAGTGCCACGAAGTGTGCCCAAAACCTAGAAGCTGACGGAGAAAACCCTAATCAACCTGAAAGAGTTGTGGATGTCGACACCACTCCATGCCCAATGATCAAACTAGTTAGTCCGAGGATTGTAAAAGAATAAAAACCTGATAGCAGAGGAAATGGACATCAACCCATGGGGCGAATTACAAAACCCTATCACAGAGGAAAACCTTATGAAACAAAACAGGATAGGAGCATCACAACAACTAAATGAGGAAGATGATGAACAAATAGAGTTTGATGAGCCCAGGGAACAAGCAGAAGAAATGCAGTCCCTTGTAGGAGAGAAAGCACAATGAGGGGAGGCACAAGTGTAGGTGGAAGACATCACAAACCAGCCAAACACAGATACTGAGGAAGAAAAGGACAATGAGGATGTGCACCAAGTAGCAGGGCCATTAGTAGGGAAAAAATGGGAGCACTGACAAGATCGTGCAAATAAAAGGAACTCACACTATCACTGTCGGAGATACCAGAAGGAGTTAACATACTTCCTAAAATGTTAGGATGTGTTGATAAGCTTAAGTATGTTGATAATGATTTTGCAGACATGGGAAAGTTTCATGACTTCAGGCTAGAAGTTTATATGGAAAGTAAAGGAGTAGGTCCATTAGGAGATCCCATACTGGAGCCTAAACAGTGGATTGTAGAGCTATACAGCACATGTAGTATGAACGTGTTGGAGATTCCTCACTTTAGGAGAGGAAAGGATGTGAATGCATGTATCAAACAACTACTTGCACATATACATGGAGGTATATTATGGATAGATAGACATGTATCCATAGATGTGTGATTAATTACTGAAATTATAGGCTTACCTACAGACAGAGAAAAACTAGAGCAATATTTGGATGACAAAACAAAGGAAAAATCCATAGCAAGGGAGACAAAAAATAAGTATGGGACTAACGTAGGATCCAGGGGAATTATTATCAAACAAATCATTTAATCAACAAAAATATTTGCGACAAAATTTATGGCATGCAAATGTCTAATAAAATGTCACGAGGAAGCCCTTGTAGGTGTAATAGCAGCAGTCGCGCGGTGCGCAAAGGGGAGTCTACTTAGTTGGGCTCCATATTTACTAAAAAGAAATTTGGATGATTTCAAGGATGCAAAGGAACTTGGGTCTGAATTTCATTATTAATGGTTAATTATATTGATAGCACTAGTGGGATGGGGAGAACCAAAATATAGTGGATTTTACCAGAGGCTAGGGAAATTTCGCACAACAAAATACACAACCCTATGGCATAATTCAGATGAAAAAAAAAGGAAGGAAAATGTTAGTATTTTTTCCATGTACTATGATTAGATGTAGGAGAAGCTAGAAAAAACATGGAGAATACCACCATAAGTGGTGAAAGAGAATCAAAGAATAACCAATTTTCAAGATTCAAGGCATAACATGTGGATCCAAGGTAAGAGGGATCCTAAAAAGGAATGGATGCAGTTGAGGAATTTCATTACAAAGGAAGAAGTACATTGGGCTATGAAGGATTGGAATGAATAATGGAAGGTGCCAGTAATTTCAAAGAAAGTACCAAAGTACAGACAACAAACAGAGGTTGGACCTTCATAGAAGTCAACTAGCCTAGCAAAAAACACTAGGAAAGCTACAAAGTGCACAAAAGAAACAAGGGGTAGTATAACAATGAGAAATCCAAGGCAGAGGAACATTATGCCAAAGGTATCAACTCGCGAAAAGGAGTGCATAGAATAAATAAATGGAGGAACATCGACTGTTACTAATATTCCCATGCTAGAGGATATAGGAGGTGGAAATTTCCTAGATTTGGATATACCAATTTAAACCATGTAGACAGAGACACTTCCAAGAGAAAAAACAGTATTGAAGACAACATGATAGCACAAGAAGATGAAGGCACATAAGCGCACTCCTCAGCTTAAACTTATAGAGGATGATTCAGACTTAATAGCAGAAAAAGTGTAGGATCACACAGTCGAAGCTTTGTATGATGGTAAGAAGAAGAGGGAGGAAATAGTGAAGAAATTGACTGATTTCAAGGATGTGTTGGATCATTTGTATATTACTACAACGTAGCAGAAAGGTCTGGCACAACAACAAAAAAATTCTTAGGATAGAACACTTCTACAATAGGAAACGGTGCAGACCATAGTTATGGGGAGTGAACAATTATGTATCACCCAGGAGATGTTGCAGGAAGATGAAGCTATAGTGCAGAAGCCACTAAAAGATATATATAATTTGGACTTGGCACTGCCAAAGATTATAACTAAGGTGTTGTATAATTTAAAGGTAAGTGTCACGCAGGAAATCTATTCAATGGCCCGTGCAGATGCCACAAGCTTACAATTGGCCAAGGAAGTCAATAATACACTCTAGATAACTCTTAATTAGGTGTAGTTTGAGAGGGATGAAACAATGCAGTGCACTGGAAGAATAGATCAGTAAGTTTAAGAAGTTTTCAAAACCATTCCTGACATTGCACAAGGAGAGAATATACCTACATAGGAGAAAATTGAGAAAATAGCACAAGCTATGGAGACTTACATATTCCAAATTACAGAGTTGACATAACTCTTAACACCTAGTACTCCGCCAAAATTAAGAACACAAAGAGAGAAGGAGGCTACAACTCATGCAGAAAGCATTGTACTCATAATCCAAGAAATAGCATAACTTTACAATAAGAGCGTGCAATTATATAAAAACCTTCAAGAGGATGGGAAACTTCAGGAGTTGTACCAGAAGGAAGAAGGGATAAATACTGCAATGCAAGAACTGAAGCAAAAGCAGAAAACTATGGCAATCCATGAGAGACTGAAAAGTGCACAAGAGATGAAGAATCTGCAGGAAGAGTTTAAGTCCATACAAGTAGAGAAGCAGTCAAGGTAGGCGCAGTTGGAACTTTCACAAGAAGCAGCATAGTAGATTCTCACTAAGATAGACACAACAAAGGGACAAATTGAATAAGCTAGCTTGGAGGGTGGGGAACTGATGAAGGAACACATTATTGTGCATACTGTGGAGATTATAGCAGAAAAGAGCGCGTAGGAAAAATCCCAAGTTGAAGAAATCACAAACAAGTTTTAGGAGCTCAAGAAGTCAGTACTAAAAGCACAGAATACCTGAGTGGCTTGGGATGAGCCACATGTGAGTATTGGTGGCCTGTTAGCATAGGCCATTTTGGAGAAAAGTTTGAGCAAATATTGATAAAAATAAGGATAAAAATAGAAGAATATGGAAATGTGTGGTAATTAAGGAAGGAAGTTAGAAAATGGACCAAAGAAGGAGAGTGCACCGAAAAACATGGGAAAGCAACGCTAGGAAACCATGAAAGTCAAAGAAAGGGAGAAGGATGTGGATCAATGAGGAAAATAGTTGGATTTTGGACCAACCATGCTCAGGAATTTAGAAAGTGGAAAAATCTAATCCACCTAGGGTTAGTGGGTTAGGGGTTTGGTCATTGTTGTAAAGGTTAATTAACCCCTTTTGTAATATAAATACATGTGGTAAGATAGTAGGTAAGGATGTTAATGGAGGGTTTAGCATATTTGATCGTGAGGATGATCTGAGAGCTAGTTTGTGAGACAGAGCAAGAGAGTTTTTGAGAGATAGCATTGTAATCGAGGGTAAGGTCGAAAGATGTGGAGCTTAGTGCAATCTTTTCAGCCTCAATTGTAATGTGCAGAGCACTATAACATTGATGCAAAATAAAAAAAGAGCCAAGAAATCCATATCTTTGTGGACGTAGCCCAAGGGGTGTGAACCATGGTAAATTTATGTCTCTGTGTGGAATGTTCATGTTACTTCTTACTATTGTTTTCTTATGAATGGATTAATCTGTAATTAGGAAAATGCAACATGCAATAGAATAGCTGGGATATTTATTGCAGAATAAATCTAGAATGAATGTAACTAATTACTGAATGGTAGATATTGATATAATAATGTGTTATAATAATATATTTGATGTATGTTGAAGTAGAAAGAGTATCTCCCATCCCTAGAGCAGTCTCCCTTCCAAGGATGCAGACATCTGGGTCTTGCAGTCACCCATAATCCATCTCGGGTGAGACTACATTATGCACTATGTGCACAATGTTGCCTTCCGGTCTCCAAAAGGGTCGATGATTTACAAGGTTTTGTTGGAAACCTAAAGTAGAACTTGGGTCAGCCAAGAAACCTCAACAATTTCCAAGATATCTAGATCCACAATCTAGATCGTGTCATCCTTTACCCTGGCATTTTGATTGCCATGGGCCTCCACCAATTCTTCTAACCTCCTCCCACAAGAAATAACTATCTTTGTGTCTTTGACTAACCCCATCATCAATATCCCAGTGAGAAAGTAGATATCCTAGAGAAACAACTCTATGGACTCCCCCTACACAATGAATACCCCAGTCTTTTCATGCCATTACTCCACAATGTGATAAAGGAACCCCTTGGAAACCCTCATTAATGGATTCTCAACATATTTGGGTAATACATATTGAGCTAGGGCCCCTCATACCACCTGGTTTCCATTGGCTACAATTTGTAAGTCCTTGAACTCTTATCCATGCAAAATCACTCTAAAGATAGTCATAGCTACAAAAAAACACCTTTTCCTATTATATTTCACCTACTCATATTTTACCCAGTACTAGTGCAACTTTTACTCCTAATGCAAATTGTGGGCCCAAAAATTGCACCAAAGTAGTGCAGAAAACACCCTTATTTTTTTCACTACACTAGTGTATAAATAGGGGTTAGCTCCTACACTCTAAACATAGAAACTTCACCCCATTTCCTGCACTAGAGTAGTGATCAAACCTCAATTGTAGTTCCTTATATTTGACAGGCTCAACTCATTCATTCTCAGAGGCATGAATTTGAGCTTCCCTCCTACTAGCTCACTTCAGATACTGAAATCTCATTTTCCTATTCCATAGGGATCCTCTAATTGTTTCCTTCCCCCACCCTTACCCACAACCCTCCCTACCCCACCTCCCCCCTTACCCCTTAGGAAGCCCTCATTTCTTAGGTACTAAAACTAGTTGCAGTCATCATGCTTCTATGTTTGACTTGGCCCATTTTATCCAGGAATGTATATATAGGATTGCTCACCTCATTGTATTGTATTTTGGTGTCCCTTCACCAGGATCATATTTTGTATTGTACTGAGACCCAATTTTGTCTCATTGGCCTGGCCTATGTATGCCATGACACACCATTATATCATTGTTATGAGATATCCCAATGAGAATACGTATGCCCACCTCGTCCCTATTGAGATCTTATACACATATCGCCTTTTTGACGTATTTCTAGTAGGTGATTCTCCTTTTCCGTTTTGTGGGTTGTCCTCATTCCTTGAGGACTTGACTCCCTCCTTGGTCCCTCCTATATTTGGATAAAGAAATTGTGATGTATTTCAGCCATACGATTTTGTCCTAACCTCATACATCATGGGGCAATCTGTTATCATATTAAAATTGTTCACTTGTGTCATTTCCAGTAGTCTTACAAAAATATGTCAATATTAATTTGCATAAGCTCCATTTTCATCCCCTTTCCACCACCATATGACCTTAAACTCACCAAAAAAAGTCTAGTCAAACCCTAAAGTTGACAAAAAAATTCCAGTGCAGATATTACCCCCAATAAGTGCACTCGGACAATGTGGATAATACCCCAAAATGTTACACTACTCCATAAAAAATCCAATTTTGACTATTTCCAGTCCTCATTTTCCATAGTGGGTGGTTAGTTATATGTGGGCCATATTAAACCCTAATTGTTATGGTTAACCTTGATTTGGTCATATTTAACCACTATTTGGAATATCGTGTCAAGAGGGTTTAACCACTATTTTCCCTATGAATAAATCATTTTAGTTCACTCTATCAAATCATCCATTATCACAACTAAGGTTATGCTACCTAAAGCATTAAAACCAACACTACCAAAATATCACCAAAAATATTGAGGACCCCTTCCTCTTGATAGTATACTTATTTTCTAGGTACCTTACTTATCCACCAAGAATCAACACACCAAGGAAGAAAAGGATCCATCTCAAGGAGGGGCTTCAGAGTCCATCAACTTCAACAATTGCATCTACTAGGTGTATTATTTGGCCATCCCATTGGTAATGGAATATTCTTTACACCCTTTCAAATTTCTTGTTCATGTTTAGTGTAATAATTTCTTTCTTGTGCTCTTTCTTGGATGAATAAGATAGGGATTGATGATTGTAAAGTATACTTAGGGTTTGGTTTTCACACTCTAAACACCTTTTTGTTTGGGATTAATATACAACCTAAGCTAGTGAGATTTGCTCACCCTTTTTACAAATATACACCAATATTAGCTCATGGCTTGAATATCATGATAAGAGATCTAAGGGGTAGGCTAGTTTTGAAGTTATGAAATCCAACTAATAAATCCAAAGATTATAGCTGGAGATTGTTAGAACAATAAGGTTAATCTCCTTTGTTGTTTTGTTGACTTTAGAAAATATTTTGACATAGTCCCTAGAAATAACCTCTAGAAGAGGCTAGAAGATGTTTGGGTGCCTTTTGGGTTAAGGCATGCAATAATAAGGCTATACAAAAGGGTCATTTCAAATTTTAAAAATAATGGTGGTTAGTAGAGGAAATAAATTGTAATATAGAAAGTTAAGAAATGTTTTCTTCGGTTTTGTACTATCTTTAGTATTTATATTAACAAGTTAAAAGACTGGCTAGAAGAACTAGGTTGTGAAAATATGACATTAACATGATTAATCATCATTCTTCTTAAATATGTAGATGATATTGGACTTTTAGGAAGGAGCTCCTATGACCTTGATAAGCATATTAAAATTATCAAATATGTTTGGACTAACTCTAGCATGTTTGTAAATACAAATAAAGAAAATCTTTTGATCATAAATCAAAACAAATGACATACCTTGATTTTGTTTATGATAGTAGAAACTTTGAAGAAGTTCAATTTTA
>ML777727.1:710418-737242 GCA_009831015.1 Picea engelmannii
TGTGCAAGAATATTTAAAGGTTGCTAAGTGAGAAAAATAGTTGTTGCCTTTTGTGCAGACTATGTGTTGAGACTTGCAGAGCTAAGTGCAAGTGACTGTAAGAGGATTTTTGCTATCAAGGAGTTGGCTTTGTTCCTTAACCGGGTTTTGAGGAAGGTGGATCTAGTGCGTTGTCCACAGACCACCTGCCTAGTGCGAAGCTGAGCTCTGTGGCTTTGTGCACAGGAGTAGAAGAATGTAGAAAGCTTGAAGACTAATAAATAAGAAAAAGAGTTGGTGGACATAGCCCCACATTGGGTTGAACCACATATATCCTATGTTGATGTGATTTTTGAAATATCGTTATGTTTTTTATGTATTTACCTGCTTAATACACTAATCTTGATGTATGATAGATATATCTATGGATCCTTAGTGCTTATGTACGATTAATTCTAGATCTGAGTTGATGCTATGTGCTAAATTTTTGGATGTGCTTAATCTTGATTATTACTGCGTTGATCTGTAATAAGGGTTTAACCTGCGATGTGAATAAGGATTAAGAACTAATTCATGTTATTGGATGAGCTCTCTATTAAGTGTTTTGATCACAGATATGTGTCCCAGATCAGTTGTAGACACCTGAGTCATGCAACCCCCCCTGCCTCTACCTCGGGTGAGACTTCATTTGCTTCACACGTGCTGCTGAAAGGGCCGGTAGTTATGGTTTTGTTGGTGTGTTGTTGAAGTGTTGAACCTTGGGTCTTCCCCTGTGACAACAGTCCACCACGTGATGGCCACATAAGGGTGGTCATCCAACTTCCAGACTAAATGCCAATGTGTTATCTTCCACATGGTCATCGAGGGAATGTATGCACTCACTATGGCGGTTATTTCACTCTTAACATCAACTCATTTTCGCCTTGTAAGTGATATCAATGCCACTTCTAGAGTTATTTAATACTTCATTTGTGGCATACAAATATCACAAGAGGACGGCTTGCACCCTTCATGGTCATAGGCGAATTTCAAACAACGTTCATTTGGCTTGATGGATTCTCACATTCCATCACCGTTTCCTTTGTTCATTCCACAACATAAAAATTATTTGAGAAGAAAGAAAGAATTTATATATCTATTTCCTCTAGAAACGCGCTCTTTGTTGGTTTAATTGGTAGAGGTGGAAATAAGAGGTTAAACCCTTTGCCTTCCCCAAGGGTTTGTGAGTAGAATTAAAAGGCGATGGTTATGGATTTGGGTTTCTAGTAAAAGGGGATCCCAGGTTTTGAAAGGCAAAGGTTATGGATCTTAGTTTAGGGTTCAACTAGGGTCCACCACATGATGGCCACATAAGGGTGGTCATCCAACTTGCAGACTAAATGGCAATGTGTTATCTTCCACATGGTCATTGAGGGAATGTATGCACTCACTGTGGTGGTTATTTGATGCAGGAGCATCGCTCACTCATCAAGCGAGCCAGCATGGAGCGGAGGACAGCTGGACAGTGCCAGCACAAATTTTGAAGACACCTTGATATTGTTGCGCCAAACATTAATGTGCGGATTTAATGAAGCGCACTTTGTACATTGTAATGGACCTCGAGCGGATAGCTCTCGTCCTTAGGTAGATGAGGCATTTAATAGATTTAATGTAAAGTAGATAGAATATTAAATTCTAGATTTGATAGCATAGAGTCCAAGAGGGAAAACGGATATAGACACCCTCCTTTGTACATTGTAACATTATTATTCAATTCAGAAGAAAGAAGAGAAAGAGCAGCAGAGAATTGTATGAAGGACACCCATGTACAAAAATTGAATTAATAGAAGGAAGCTTTGATTCAATTCCATGGATATGTGTTGTTTCTCTGTGTGTTGATGTTATGCTCATGAATGTTTGCTTCCTGTCATGCATTAGATTTTATATGTTGTGTATGTGATTTCATGATTGAATTAAAGTCTGAAGGGAAGAAGAAATTAGTTTCAATTGTTTCTCTAATTTGAACCAGAGAATTCCTGCAAGGAGTGCAGTTGAATATGTCCGCAAGGAGTGCGTGACTGCAGGGTTCCATTAGAGAAAGATTTTGTTCTCATTTCTTCGAGGGTGCAGGTAGGCACAGTGTCGTGCAAGGAGTGCGCAGGCCAAATGAAGCCTCAGAGTTACGATTCTGAGCAAAAGGATTGAAGGATTTCTGCTGCAGGAGTGCGCAGGATCGAAGGCTTCATCACTTAGTCATGATTGAAGATTTGTCGCAAGGGGTGCGTGCAAGCGTTTCTTCCTGGGTGATTTGAAGTCGTGAAAGCTCAGGAGGGATAGGCCTTTGAATTTGTCGAAGGAGGATATAGATAAGTCGTGCTTGGAAGGCTAGCGAGGAAAGTTGCAGGTTTGCGCGTAGGTTGGCGAGTTCTGCGGAAGAGCGCCTCATCATTTCGTGGAGTTCAATTGGAAAGGACGGACAGTCGAATTTCCCCAAGGGGATTTTGCGAAACTTTGTGAGCCATTGGATCTCTCGGAGTTGTAGGGAAGTTACAGGGCAGGTGCAGAGAAAGGTTCGAAGCTCAGGAGAGTAAGAGCCGTCAATCGAGATCACGAGGAGTCTTAAATCTACTCATGGATCGGGTATGTTGGGAGTTCGTGAAGCGAGACTCCAAATCTGCACAGCGGAAGTCATGTTATAGTGAGGTACGATATTCAGATAGCTATGCAAGTAGTGTGGGCCACAAGAGATATTGAAGGACAGGTGGCATAAACCATCGAAGGTTCAGCGTCTCGGGTATCGGGCGTCGACGGGGAAATTATTTGACCTCGCGAGCAGCGAAGTCGCGAGGTAGCGATATTGCGAATATCGACGTCTCGGGCCTCGGAAGTTGAGGAAGGAATCAATTGATCTTGCGAGTGGTGAAGTCCCGAGGGAGTGGGATCACGAGTTCAGCGTTTCGGAGTCTCGTGTATCGGGGTTTGGAAAACCGAAGCGTTTGGTGTCGCGAGTGGCGAGCTTGCGATAAGGACAGAGGTCCCAACAAGGCGAGAGAAAGTCAGCACTGACTGACATCTCAGGTCTCGTGGATTCGAGAACCCAAGGATCAATAGAGAACTTGCGAAGTAGCGAAGTTCCGACTCCTCGATAAGCAAAGAAAGGGGGGTGTCGCGCGAAGTAAACTGTGGGTGCAGATTTCCCGAAAGGGAAATAGAAGGACCGTTGAGTTCTTCGGGCCGAGAGAGAAAGAAGGTCCTGAGGAGAGCGATCATGCTCCAAGGGGTGCGGTTGCTATCAAGTGGTATCAGAGCAGGATTGATTCTCTATTTTCTGTAGCAGAGGAGTAAAGGAATTCACCATGCTGCCCAGAAGAGAGAGAAAGTCACCCGACCCAGAAGATAGGGAGGTGAGAAGAAGAGGTAGGATGGCAGGGAATCCAGAAATAGAGAGACAGATGAGAGATCTCCGAGCAAGGCTTGAAGAGATGGAGACGGCTCAGAGACGCGGAGTTGGTGCAGGGGATCTTAGTGATTTTGAAGTTGAAGAAGAAGCTGGACATGAAGAAGAGGTCATAGCATAGGATGCATCAACCGAGCGGTTGATTAAAGCTATCGCCAGAATGGGTGCGAAGGTGAAGATGGACATTCTAGTCTACGAGGGGAATCTAGATGCAGAAGAGTTGCTGGATTGGATCCGAGCTCTTGACACCTACTTCGATTATGAGGATATCGAAGAGGATAAAAAGGTCATACATGTTGTCACACGCTTGAAAGGGCATGCAGCATTGTGGTGGGACGAGCTACAAGCCGACAGACGTTGCAAGGGTAAGCAGAAAATCAAAAGCTGGGATCGAATGATTGCAAAGATGAAGGCAAAGTTCATCCCAAGAGACTACCAAATAAATCTGTTCAGGAGAATGCAGAACCTGAGGCAGAAACTGATGACAGTGAAATAATACACTGAGGAATTCTATCGACTGAACATCAGATCATTTCATCGGGAGAGCGATGATAAGAAGGTTGCCAAATACCTGAATGGTCTGAGATATGACATTCAGTATGAATTAAGTATGGTTACCATCAGGACGGTGGAGGATGCTTATCAAATGGCTCTGAAAGCCGAAGAGAAGCTGAGCCGCAAGCAAGGACAGCAAGGGCAAGGCAGAAGTCAGCCCAGAGGCAAGGCAATTGCCCAGGAAAGAACTCAGAAGCCCAAGGAGGAATGGAAGAAACCTCAGGGTAAAGCTGAAAGAGGTGGAACCTCACAGCGAGGACAGCAACATGTTGAACAGAGAGGGCAGCATAATGAGCAAAAGGGAGATTATGCTGACGCAACTACTTTTCCTCGTACCATAGGTAGAGGAAGAGGCCGACGTGGAGTAATTACATGCTTCACATGTGGAAAGAATGGGCATAGGTCATTAGAGTGTCCAGAGAAGAAAAAGGATAGTGGAGAAACTCACATCACTGAAGCACAGAGGCGTGATGTTGAGAATGGAGACACCAGAAGTGGGAGGTCACTGACGGTACACAAAGTCCTTTTGACACCCGAGAAGGAGGTGGAGGATTCAGCTCAAAGGACCCAACTGTTCAGGACAGCTTGCAAAACCAAGGACCGGAAATGCAAGGTTATTGTCGATAGTGGTAGCACTGATAATCTCGTTTCGACCGAGATGGTGGAAAAGTTGGAGCTGGAAACTACTGATCACCCGAGTCCATATAAAGTCTCATGGCTACATAAGGGACATCAGGTGAGTGTCACTAAACAATGCTTAGTTGAATTCAAGATCGGGGGATACAATGATAAAATTCTCTGTGATGTCATTCCCATGGATGTATGTCATCTATTGTTGGGTAGACCATGGCAATATGACAGAAATGTGGTTCATGACGGGAGGATGAACACATATACTCTGGAGAAGGATGGGAGGACACACAGGTTGCTTCTGATAAAGGACAAGGAGGTGAAACTGGAAGTGAGCAATACAATACTTCTCATGAGTGGGAAAGAGCTCCTTATAGAGATGGAGAAGAAGGAAGATCCACAATTCTTTGTGGTCAGGAAACCAAGGATTGTTCTGACTAGCACAAGAGTGGACGACTTACCAGATGAGATTCAGGAACTGCTGGAAGAGTTCGCTGACATCATCATGGACGAATTACCTCATTCGTTGCCACCAATCAGAAGTGTGAGTCATCATATTGATCTCATACTAGGGGCTAGTTTGCCAAACAAAGCTGTGTATAGATTGACGCCACGGGAAAACGAGGAGGTCAAGAACTAGGTCCAGGAGTTATTGGACAAAGGATTGATGAGAGAAAGCCTGATTCCGTGCGCCATTCCAACAGTGCTTAGTCCGAAGAAGGATGGAGTTTGGAGAATGTGCATTGATTCAAGAGCGATCAATAAAATTACCATCAGGTACCGATTTCCACTGTCGAGAATGGATGATCTGATGGATTGCCTGAGTGGGGCAAATTATTTTTCAAAGATTGATTTGAAAAGCGGATATCATCAGATTCGCATGAGAGAAGGTGATGAATGGAAGACTAATCCGTCAAGATTTTTCGAATGACTATAGTTAAGTTTTTAACTTAGCATGTATTAATTAACCATTGGGAAACTTAATGAAAGAGCGAGAAAAGAAAATGAATTATACAGCCATTAACATAATTGCAAATCTGAAATGCAATGAAAACAACAAACCATAATGCACAAGTTTGATAACGGAGTTCGGCAACTTTGCCTACATCTTCGGGCCTTTTCTCTTGTGAGGGAGGCTTCTTGATTTCTTTTCAAAATCTTATTAGTACATCTTTAAAATTTTGATTGGCTTCTAGACTGATCTGGTCATGTTCGCCATGATCTCTAGAATCTTGCACAACTTACGGCACCTCAAACTGATGTCCCGAGCTCTCAGAAATCGTCCGACAACATCTCTACCTCAACGGCTTCCTTGCCTCAAACTGGCTTAGACCTGGCTTTGCCTCAGCATCTTTGCTCTCCAAAACCGTCCAAAAGCTCTCCAAAGGCTCTAAAATCTGACCAAATGGCCTCAACATGGCCTTGGTTAAATAATGGGAAAGTTGGTTGTCAATCTCCAACTTCCTCCCAAGAATTAGGCTCTAAAAAAACCCAATAACTCCCAATTACATTAAAAATGGAGTTAATTACATTAATTAGTTCAAAAGTGGTTAAAAACCCACTTTTCAAACTATATATTAGTTACAAAACTGCTTTAGCTCCTTAACCTGGGCACGGCCCCTTTTAGTTGGTCACATGTAACTCCATGTGGCCACGCGCTAGCGCGGGCCACCCCATTTCGTGCACTTTAGCACTTGGTCCCGTGGCATAAGGCATATAGCCGTGGGATAATATAATAAACCATATGGTAACTATATTTAAAACCGTGCTATAACATTTGGAATTGTTCGTATAACCGCGTGCCAAACTTAACCGCGCACACAACTGTTAACGGTTATAACCGTTAGTTACAATTGAACCCGCATGGTTAACAAACCCCCGCGTTGTTTGGTTAACATACATGGTCACATGGTGTTACAAAGAAACCAGGGTCGGGGCTAAGCCCCGGCCCGACCCCCCACAATATAATACAACATATAAACTTAAATGTATATTCCGCCGTTTACATAACAAGTCAAAAAGCGGTGGTCCGTTGGTCGGAAACTTAATACGAAGGCGTAGCCTGTTGGGGAGGTCGCGGGTTCCATCCCCGCCAACACAAAAAATTTTGACACGGGCCATATTGGCAAAAACTGGGGTGCCACGTGGCAGCCCGTGATTGGGCCACATGGCACCTTTACATCCACTCGATGAATGCCACGTGTCAACAGCTGATTTGACGAAGACAACCAACCGGATCATGCCACTTGTCAACCGCTAGTTGGCCCACGTCACTGCCACGTCACTTCCATACGATGCTGACGTCATCTACCATGTATGTTGCTGATGTCATCCCGTGCCACGTGTCACCCTTCCAGTGGTGACACGTGTCACCTCGGGATTGGTCCAACTGTACGCCATAAATGTCAAATCTTCCTGCCACGTGTCACGCTCTGGAGCTACCACATGTCCTATCCTGATGCTGCCATGTGTTGCATCCTGGTTACACCACATCATCTGTACGGACATGCCACGTCAGCTGTACGAACTGACACGTGTCACTGTACAGACATGTACAGTAAGCATCCCAAAATTTTCCCTATTTGGCTCAGCGAACAGAATGCGATATCTCCCTTATACGGACTCCGTTTGACATAAAAATTATACCACCAGAATCAGGAAGACGAGCCGGACGCAGTGGTGTTGGTTTCGTCGAATTCTGGGCACTTTCATTTTTGAGCATTTTTCATGCCTTGACAGCCTTCTGAATCCGATTTCGGATCAAAGACAACATTCAAGACAAACGAAGGTTTGTACAAATGGATGGTCATGCCGTTTGGTCTGAAAAACGCGCCGAGCACATTCATGAGGCTGATGAATGAAGTCCTGTAGGAATTCATTGGGAAATTTGTAGTTGTATATCTGGATTATATACTGATCTTTAGTAAGACCAAGGTTGAACATTTGAAGCATTTGGCCATTGTGATGAGAAAACTACAGCAGGAGAAGTTGTTGATTAACATGAAGAAGTCCTCATTTATGAAGACAGAGCTCATTTATTTGGGTTTTGTTATTTCGGAAAATGAGTTGAAAATGGACCCAAGTAAAGTGGAAGTGATCAAGAATTGGACATCACCGAGAAATGTTTTCGAGGTGAGAAGTTTCCATGGTTTAGCTAGTTTCTACCAAAAGTTCATCAGGAATTTCAGTGGAATTAGCACAGCGATGATGGACACCGTGAAGAAGCGGCATAAGTCTTTTCATTGGATAGCAGAGGCAGAGAAGAGCTTCAATCTGTTGAAGTGAAAGATCACAGAACAGCCAGTGTTGGTGTTGCCGGATTTCAAGAAGACATTTCAAGTGAAGTGTGATGCAAGCGGATATGCCATAGGAGCGGTCTTGAGTCAGGAGGACAGGACAGTTGCATATTTCAGTGAGAAGCTGGATGAAGCAAAGCTGAAATACTCCACGTATGATAAAGAGTTTTATGCTATCATACAGGCGTTGAAGAAGTGGAGGCATTACTTGATCCCAAAAGAATTTGTGTTGTACAGTGATAATCATGCATTGCATTTTGTGAGTCAACAGGAGAAGTTGAATCAGAAACATGCAAAATGGGTAGAGTATATGTAGAATTTTACATTTGTGATTAAACACATTTCAAGTACTGCTAACAAAGTGGCTGATGCTTTGAGCAGGAAATGTTTGTTACTGTAGGAGTTCCGAGTCAAAACATTGGGTTTTGAGAATCTCAGGGACATGTATGCAGGAGACGTAGATTTCGGGGTAGCGTATGAAGCAGCTGAGAATCCAGTTCTCAGGGATAGAAGTTCATGGATAGATTTTATGATCCAAGAGGAATTCTTGTTCAGAGGCAATCAGCTGTGTATTCTGAATTGCTCCATGAGGGAGAACTTGTTAAAGGAAAAACACAATGGTGGATTAGCCAGACATTTTGTCCATGACAAAACATTCGCCAAACTGAGTGAATCGTATTTTTGGCCAGGCATGCGAGAAGATGTCAAGAGGTTTGTTGACAGGTGCAGAATTTGTCAGCATTCGAAGGGGAGAAAGCAGAATGCAGGTTTTTATCAGTCGTTGCCCATACCAGAGAGACCATGGGAGGCGATTAGCATGGATTTTGTATTGGGTTTGCCGAGGACGCAGAGAGGGGTTGATTCCATCTTTGTGGTGGTGGATAGGTTTTCAAATATGGCACATTTCATTCCATGCCAGAAGACCAGTGATGCGACCCACATCGCAAATTTTTTCTTCAAGGAGATCATTAGACTTCATGGATTGCCGAGAAGCATAGTCTCGGACAGGGATACGAAATTCATAGGTCATTTTTGGAGGACGCTATGGAAGAATCTAGGAACTAACTTGGCATTTAGTTCAGCTTACCATCCGCAGACAGACGGACAAACAGAGGTGGTGAACAGAAGTCTGGGAGACTTGTTGAGGAGCTTGGTGACAGAGCACCATAGCAACTAGGAAAACATATTGCCACAGGCAGAGTTTGCGTACAACGATTCGGTGAATCGGAGTACAGGAAAAATTCCATTTCATATTGTGTATGGTACACAACCGAGAGGAGTTTCCGAACTGAGGGATTCAGGACAGACTGATACTAGCAGTGCTAGTGCAGAGGAATTCGCTGAAGTGATGAAGGAACTTCATAGCAGGGTGAAGGAACGACTGCTAAACTCAAATCAGGAGTACAAACGCAGAGCAGATCAACATCAGAGACATCTTCAGTTTGAAGTTGGTGATCTTGTTCTAGCACACTTAAGGAAGGAAAGGTTCCCAAGAGGAACATACAACAAGCTGAAGTTGAAGAAAATCGGACCTTGAAGAGTCCTGAAGAAATTCAGAGAGAATGCTTATGAGATTGAGTTGCCGGATGGCATCGGAATATCTCCGATATTCAATGTTGCGGATTTATACCCATACAGAGCTGGAGAAGTAGATACTAGAACAGAGGAGATAATAATTCAATGGACGAAACAATTACCAGTAGCAGAGAAGCCACAGATGGAATGCATACTGGATAAGTGAGTGGGTAAGAAGACCCAAAGGAAAGAATATTTAGAATATCTAATCAAATGGAAGAACCACCCAATGGAAGATGCCAGCTGGGAGACCGAAGCAGTGATACAGAAGCATGGACAAACTGTGCAGGAGCTCATGGACAGGATCCCATGAAATTTTTCAAGCCGAGGAGTATGATGCAGGAGCATCGCTCACTCATCAAGCGAGCCAGCATGGAGCGGAGGACAGCTGGACAGTGCCAGCACAAATTTTGAAAACACCTTGATATTGTTGCGCCAAACATTAATGTGTGGATTTAATGAAGCGCACTTTGTACATTGTAATGGACCTTGAGCGGATAGCTCTCGTCCTTAGGTAGATGAGGCATTTAATAGATTTAATGTAAAGTAGATAGAATATTAAATTCTAGATTTGATAGCGTAGAGTCCAAGAGGGAAAATGGATATAGACACCCTCCTTTGTACATTGTAACATTATTATTTAATTCAGGAGCAAGAAGAGAAAGAGTAGCAGAGAATTGTATGAAGGACACCCATGTACAAAAATTGAATTAATAGAAGGAAGCTTTGATTCAATTCCATGGATATGTGTTGTTTCTCTGTGTGTTGATGTTATGATCATGAATGTTTGCTTCCTTTCATGCATTAGCTTTTATATGCTATGTATGCGATTTCATGATTGAATTGAAGTCTGAAGTGAAGAAGAAATTAGTTTCAATTGTTTCTCTAATTTGAACCAGAGAATTCCTGCAAGGAGTGCAGTTGAATTTGTCCGCAAGGAGTGCATGACTGCAGGGTTCCATTAGAGAAAGATTTTGTTCTCATTTCTTCGAGGGTGCAGGTAGGCACAGTGCCATGCAAGGAGTGCGCAGGCCAAACGAAGCCTCAGAGTTGCGATTCTAAGCAAAAGGATTGAAGGATTTCTACTGCAGGAGTGCGCAGGATCGAAGGCTTCATCACTTAGTCGTGATTGAAGATTTGCCGCAAGGGGTGCATGTAAGCATTTCTTCCTAGGTGATTTGAAGTCGTGAAAGCTCAGGAGGGATAGGCCTTCAAATTTGTCGAAGGAGGATATAGATAAGTCGTGCTTGGAAGGCTTGCGGGGAAAGTTGCAGGTTTGTGCGTAGGTTGGCGAGTTCTGCGGAAGAGCGCCTCATCATTTTGTGGAGTTCAATTGGAAAGGACGGATGGTCGAATTTCCCCAAGGGGATTTTGCGAAGCTCTGTGAGCCGTTGGATCTCTCGGAATTGTAGGGAAGTTACAGGGCAGGTGCGGAGAAAGGTTCGAAGCTCAGGAGAGCAGGAGCCGTCGATTGGGATCACGAGGAGTCTTAAATCTACTCATGGATTGGGTATATCGGGAGTTTGTGAGGCGAGACTCCAAATCTGCACAACGGAAGTCACGCTATAGCGAGGTACGATATTCAGATAGCTATGCAAGTAGTGTGGGCCACAGGAGAGGACAGGTGGCATAAACCATCGAAGGTTCGGTGTCTCGGGTATCGGGCGTCGACGGGGAAATTATTTGACCTTGCGAGCAGCAAAGTCGCGAGGTAGCGATATTGCAAATATCAGCGTCTCAGGCCTCGGAAGTCGAGGAAGGAATCAATTGATCTCGCGAGTGGCGAAGTCCTGAGGGAGCGGGATCGCGAGTTCTGCGTTTCGGAGTCTCGTGTATCGGGGTTTGGAAAACCGAAGCGTTTGGTGTCGCGAGTGGTGAGATCGTGATAAGGACAGAGGTCTCGACAAGGCGAGAGAAAGTTAGCACTGACTGACATCTCGAGTCTCGGGGATTCGAGAACCCAAGAATCAATAGAGAACTTGTGAAGTAGCGAAGTTCCGACTCCTCGATAAGAAAAGGAAGGGGGGGTCACGCGAAGTAAACTATGGGTGTAGATTTCCCAAAAGGGAAATAGAAGGACCGTTGAGTTCTTCAGGCCGAGAGAGAAAGAAGGTCCCGAGGAGAGCGATCGTGCTCCGAGGGGTGCGGTTGCTATCATTATTTCCCTCTTAAAATCAACTCATTTTCACCTTGTAGGTCATATCAATGCCACTTCTAGAGTTAGTTAATACTTGATTTGTGGCATACAAATATCACAAGAGGACAGCTTGCACCCTTCATGGTCATAGGCGAATTTCAAACAAAGTTCATTTGGCTTGATGGATTCTCACATTCCATCATCGTTTCCTTTGTTCATTCCACAACATAAAAATTATTTGAGAAGAAAGAAAGAATTTCTATATCTATTTCCTATGGTAACACGTTCTTCATTGGTTTAATTGATAGAGGTGGAAATAAGAGGTTAAACCCTTTGCCTTCTCGAAGGGTTTGTGAGTAGAATTGAAAGGCGATGGTTATGGATTTGGGTTTCTAATAAAAGGGGATCCTAGGTTATGAAAGGTGAAGGTTATGTATTTTGACACGAGCTATCATTTTCAAGTATCCTTTTGAACATGGTCCAAATTTTCTTTTCTCCTTTTTAAAATCTTAGTTAGCTTTTGGGTTGAGAAAAAATATATATCATTTCAAATGCAAGGTTTCTATTTACCAACAAATGTTGTCATTGCAACTTTGTCTGCCAACAAATGTCATTGGAGATTGCATGGTTTTTAGACATGCAGGGGTTCTAGGTTTTATCAATTTCCTATATTAAGCTCAGTGCTTTGTGTAAAGTTGTGTGTTCATGTTAAGGATTTTTTTTCCTTGAAAAATCTCCTCGGTTTATTACTAAAGAAATTTGTCTAGCTTCTATTCTAATGACATTGGTGTTTCTCATTTAATTTGTTTTGGTTTTAAAGCCAAGATCCAACATTTTCCTCAACGTAGTTAGGGTTTAGGGTTAGATTGTTGGAAGTTTGAAATAAGATGTTTGGTTTTCTTATTTCATTTGTTTTGGTTTTAATGCCAAAGTCCAACATTTTCCTTAGGGTTTTATTGTTGGAAGTCTGAAATAAGATGTTTGGTATTTTTCATTTCATTTGTTTTGTTTTAAATCCAAAGCTAAACATTTTTCTCAATCTCGTTAGGATTCTATTGTTGGAAGTTTGAAATAAGATGTTCAACAATTATTTAATTGACTACATTTACCACAATTGCTCATTAGTAGACTTGTGTTTTATTAGTAAATTTTTATTAATGAATGTTATAGATGTTTGGAATTTTTTTTGCTCAAAAATACTTTTATGATTGGCAATGAATGTTATAATTGTATGCAGTAAATACTTTGCACATTCATGAAACATATATCATAAACATATAATAAAATCTCTTGAAATATCGCTCAAACAATAAAACAATGATCAACATACAGTGACTAAGGGAATCAAATTTTATTTTATTTTTAAATAAATATAGGTTGTCGCAAGAGCGAAAACTGTAAGGGTACTTGCGACGAAATTGCTATACAATCTACAATAAATTTTCATCGATTGTATAGAGATTTCGTTGCAAGAATCTTTACAGTCATTGCTCTTGTGACGATTCCTTCGATATCTAATTCATCCCAAGATTCTTCACCTTGTCTCTCTTGTGACGATATCGCTAACTTTTTTCTTGTGTGACAATCTACCTACCTTGTCTCTCTTGAGATGATCACCCTACCTCATCGCTCGTGTGGCAATCTCCCTACCTTGTCCCTCTTTCAACAATCACCCTACCTTGTCACTCTTGCAACGATCTCCCTACCTTGTCTCTTTTGCAACAACGTCCCTAGCTTGTTGCTCTTGCGATGATCTCCCTACCTTGTCTCTCTTATGACAATTTTCATTATTGGTTGCTCTTGTGACGATTTCCCTTCCTTGTCGCACTTTCGACGATTTCCCTACCTCGTCGCTCTTGCGATGATATCCCTTCTTTGTCGCTCGTTTGACAACTTCTTAGTTGTGTCACTCTTGCGACATTTTTTCAGGTTCGCTGCACTTGACATGGCATGTGAAGCGATGTTTGGGAGACCCAAGATTCATCGTAATATCCACGACATATCGTCGAAAGACTCATCCTAAAATGACCCAAATTTACTAGTGGAAAGAGGCACAATACAAGAAAAATTGTCTCAACTCATGGAACTAGAAGAAGACATGATTATGGATGGTTTCCATCATAAAGTATAGAAAGAAAAGACAAAGATTGGCATGATAGACACATTAAAAATAAAAACTTTAAGGAAGGAGATTTGGTTCTTCTCTACAACAACAAATATTTACAGCACCTAGGAAAATTCAAGATGCATTAGCTAGGGTCATATGAGATAAAGTCTATCACAGATTGAGGTGTTGTGCAACTGTAGGATTTAGAAAGTAAAGAGATTCAAGGATTGGTTAATGGCATTCGACTGAAATTGTATAGGGACAATCAACCCAATAACCCATACTAGATGCAACGAAGAAAATTACAGTTGTACATAGTGTATATAGTAGGAGTTAAAAGAAAAATAAGAAAAAATTGGAAAAGTGAGAAAAATACAAAAAGATGCAGTAGTTGGATAAATATTAAACAGGAAGTAGATGATATAGCACGCAACAGCTAGTAATTGATATGAAAGACCACGTGGAAGAGAATGTGTTCAAGCAGAAAAAGTAGCACGCTGACTCAGAAAGCGGCCAGAAAAAGGAAAAGTGGTGATCGGAAAAGTGTGGCGCAATAGAGAATTATTAATAATTGTATAGAGATTTCATGGAAAGAATCCTTGCAGTCGTTGCTCTTGCGATGATTCCTTCGATAGTTGATTCATCACAAGATTCTTCACATTGTCGCTCTTGTGACGATCTCGCTAACTTTTCTTTCGTGCGACAATATCCCTATCTTATTGCTCTTGTGACGATCACCCTACCTCATCGCTCATGCTACAATCTCCCTACCTTGTCCCTCTTGCGACGATGTCCCTACCTTGTTTCTCTTGCGATGATTTCCCTACCTTATCGCTCTTGCGAAGACGTCCCTAGATTGTCGCTCTTGCGATGATCTCCCTACCTTGTATCTCTCATGATGATTTTCATTACTGGTCACTCTTGTGACGATTTCCCTTCCTTGTTGTTCTTTCGATGATTTCCCTACCTTTTCTCTCTTGCCATGATATCCCTTCTTTGTCACTCGTGTGATAACTTCCTAGTTTCGTCGCTCTTGCGACGTTGTTTCAGGTTTGTCACACTTTACATAGCATGTGAAGCAATGTTTGGGGGACCCAATATTTGTCGTAATATCCATGACATAATGTCTCAAGAGCATCGAAAGAGACATCATAAAATGAG
The DNA here is from genome assembly GCA_009831015.1 of Picea engelmannii. Taxonomy (NCBI): domain Eukaryota; kingdom Viridiplantae; phylum Streptophyta; class Pinopsida; order Pinales; family Pinaceae; genus Picea; species Picea engelmannii. Next base: position 725,295 of record ML777727.1, read on the forward strand.
CCAAATTTACTAGTGGAAAGAGGCACAGTACAAGAAATATTGTCTCAACTCATGGAACTAGAAGAAGATGGGATTATAGTTGGCTTCCATCAGGAAGTACAGAAAGCCAAACACAAATATCAGCATGATAGAAACTTTAAAAATAAAAAATTTAAGGAAGGAGATTTGGTTCTTCTCTATGACAACAAATATTTACAGCACTTAGGAAAATTCAGGATGCATTGGCTAGGGCCATATGAGATAAAGTCTATCACAGATGAAGGTGTTGTGCAGCTGCAGGATTTAGCAAGAAAAGAGATTCAAGGATTGGTTAATGGTAGTCGACTGAAATTGTATAGGGATAGTCGACCTAGTAACCCATATTAGATGCAGCAAAGAAAATTATAGTTGTACATAGTGTATATAGTAGGAGTTAAAAGAAAAATAAGAAAATATTGGAAAAATGAGAAAAATAAAAAAAGATGAAGTAGTTGGATAAATATTAAATAGGAAGTAGATGATATACCACCTAGTAGCTAGTAATTGATATGAAAGAACCGCGCAGAAGAGAAATGTGTTTAGGTAGAAAAAGTAGCATGCTGACTCAGAAAATAGACAACAAAAGTAAAAGTGGTGATCAAAAAAGTGTGGCGTGATAGAGAATTTATGGCACAACTTATAAAAGTAGAAAATGTGAACATAAATCCTCATTGTGAATTTGTGCAAACCAGAGCTAAGGGTGAAAATCAGTGTGAATGGGTATTTTTGAGTGTTTATTGACGATTTAGAGTAATCCTTTCAGGATTTAGCAGAATGGCACCATCAAAGCTTGGAGATCCCATTCGTGTCGCAAGGAAAACACACAGTGTCGTGAAGTGTGCCCAAAACCTAGAAGCTGGCGAAGCAAACCCTAATCAACCTGAAAGAGTTGTGGATGTCGACGCCACTCCATGCCCAATGATCAAACTAGTTAGTCCGGGGATTGTAAAACAATAAAAACGTGATAGCAGAGGAAATGGACATCAACCCATGGGGAAAATTACAAAACCCTATCACAGAGGAAAACCCTATGAAACAAAATAGGATAGGAGCATCACAACAACTAAATGAGGAAGATGACGAACAAATAGAGTCTGATGAGCCTAGGACAGAAAGCACAATGAGGGGAGGCACAAGTGTAGGTGGAAGACATCACAAACCAGCCAAACACGGATACTGAGGAAGAAAAGGACAATGAGGATGTGCACCAAGTAGCAGGGCCATTAGTAGGGAAAAAATGGGAGCACTGACAACATTGCGCAAATAAAAGGAACTCACACTATCACTATCAGAGATACCTGAAGGAGTTAAGATACTTCCTAAAATGTTAGGATGTGTTGATAATCTTAAGTATGTTGATAATGATTTTGCAGACATGGGAAAGTTTCATGACTTCAGGCTAGAAGTTTATATGGAAAGTAAAAAAGCACATCCATCAGGAGATCCCATACTAAAGCCTAAACAGTGGATTGTAGGGCTATACAACACATGTGGTATGAACCTGTTGGAGATTCCTCACTTTAGGAGAGGAAAGGATGTGAATGCATGTATCAAACAACTACTTTCACATGTACATGGAGGTATATTATGTATGGATAGACCTATATCCATATATGTGGGATTAATTACTGAAATTACAGGCTTACCTACAAACGGAGCAAAACCAGAGCAATATTTGGATGACAGAACAAAGGAAAAATCCATAGCATAGGAGATAAAAAATTAGTATGGCACTAACATAGGATCCAAAGGAATTATTATCAAACAAATCATTTAATCAACAACAATATTTGTGACAAAATTTATGGCATACAAATGTCTAAGAAAATTTCACAAGGAGGAAGCCCTTGTAGGTGTAACAGCAGCAGTCGCGCAGTGCGCAAAGGGGAGTCTACTTAGTTTGGATCCATATTTACTAAAAAGAAATTTGGATGATTTCAAGGATGCAAAGGACCTTGGGTCTAAATTTCATTATCCATGGTTAATTATATTGATAGCACTGGTGGGATGGGGAGAACCAAAATATAGTGGATTTTACCAAAGGCTAGGGAAATGTCACGCAACAAAATACACAACCCTATGGCATAATTCAGATGAAAAACAAAGGAAGGAAAATGTTAGTATTTTTTCCATGTACTATGATTAGATGTAGGAGAAGCTAGCAAAAACATGGAGAATACCACCAGAAGTGGTGAAAGAGAATCAAAGAATAGCCAATTTTCAAGATTCAAGGCATAACATGTGGATCCAACGTAAGAGGGATCCTAAAAAGGAATGTATGCAGTTGAGGTATTTCATTACAAAGGAAGAAGTACATTGGGATATGAAGGATTGGAATGAAGAATGGAAGGTGCCAGTAATTTCAAAGAAAGTACCAAAGTACAAACAACAAACAGAGGTTGGACCTTCATAGAAGTCAACTAGCCTAGCAAAAAACACTAGGAAAGCTACAAAGTGCACAAAAGAAACAAGGGGTAGTACAACAATGAGAAATCCAAGGTAGAGGAACATTATGCCAAAGGTATCAACTCGAGAAAAGGAGTGCATAGAAGAAATAAATCGAGGAACATCGACTGTTACTAATATTCCCATGCCAGAGGATATAGGAGGTGGAAATTTCCTAGATTTGGATATACCAGTTGAAACCATGTAGACAGAGACACTTCCAAGAAAAAGAACAGTGTTGAAGACAACATGATAGCACAAGAAGATGAAGGAACATAAGGGCACTCCTCAACTTACACTTATACAGGATGATTCAAACTTAATAGCAGAAAAAGTGCAAGATCGCACAGTCGAAGCTTTGTATGATGCTGAGAAGAAGAGGGAGGAAATAGTGAAGAAATTGACAGAGTTCAAGGATGCGTTGGATCAGTTGTATATTACTACAACGTAGCAGAAAGGTCTGGCACAACAAAAACAAAATTCTTAGGATAGAACACTTTTACAATAGGAGACAGTGCATACCATAGTTATGGGGAGTGAACAATTATGTATCACCCAGGAGATGTTGCAGGCAGATGAAGCTATAGTGCAGAAGCCACTAAAAGATGTATATAATTTTGACTTGGCACTGCCAAAGATTATAACTAAGATGTTGTATAAATTAAAGGTAAGTGTCACGCAGGAAATCTATTCAATGGCCCATACAGATGCCACAAGCTTACAATTGGCCAAGGAAGTCAATAATACACTCTAGATAACTCTTAACTAGGTGCAGTTCGAGAGGGATGAAACAATGCAGCGCACTGGAAGAATAGAGCAGTAAGTTTAAGAAGTGTTCAAAACCATTCCTGATAGTGCACAAGGAGAGAATATACCTACAGAGGAGAAAATTGAGAAAATAGCACAAGCTATGGAGACTTACATATTCCAAATTACAGAGTTGATAGAACTCTTAACACCTAGTACTCCGCCAAAAGTAAGAACACAAAGAGAGAAGGAGGCTACAAATCATGCAGAAAGCATTGTGCTCGTAATCCAATAAATAGTATAACTTTACAATAAGAGTGTGCAGTTATAGACAAACCTTTAGGAGGATGGGAAATTTCAGGAGTTGGACCAGAAGGAAGAAGGGATAAATACTGCAATGCAAGAACTGAAGCAGAAGCATAAAACTATGACAATCCATGACAGACTGAAAAGTGCACAAGAGATGAATAATCTGCAGGAAGAGTTTAAGTCCATACAAGTAGAGAAGTAGTCAACGCAGGTGCAATTGGAACCTTCACCAGAAGAAGCATAGTAGATGCTCACTAAGATAGACACAACAAAGGGACAAATTGAATAAGCTGGCTTGGAGAGTGGGGAACTGATGAAGGAACACATTATTGTGCATACTATGGAGATTATAGCAGAAAAGAGCACGTAGGTAAAATCCCAAGTTGAAGAAATCACAAATAGGTTTCACGAGCTCAAGAAGTCAGTACTGAAAGCACAGACTACCTGAGTGGCTTGGGATGAGCCACATGTGAGTGTTGGTGGCCTGTTAGCACAGGCCATTTTGGAGCAAAGTTTGAGCAAATATTGATAAAAATAAGGATAAAAATAGAAGAGTATGGAAATGCGTGGTAATTAAGGAAGGAAGTTAGAAAATGGATCAAAGAAGGAGCATGCTCCGAAAAACATGGGAAAGCAATGCTGGGAAACCATGAAAGTCAAAGAAAGGGAGAAGGACATGGATCAACGAGGAAAATAGTTGGATTTTGGACCAGTCATGCTCAGGAATTTAGAACGTGGACAAATCTAATCCACCTAGGGTTAGTGGGTTAGGGATTTGGTCATTGTTGTAAAGGTTAATTAACCCCTTTTGTAATATAAATACATGTGGTAAGATAGTAGGTAAGGATGTTAATGGAGGGTTTAGCATATTTGATCGTGAGGATGATCTGAGAGCTAGTTTGTGAGATAGAGCAAGAGAGTTTTTGAGTGATAGCATTGTAATCGAGGGTAAGGTTGAAAGATGTGGAGCTTAGTGCAATCTTTTTAGCCTTAATTGTAATGTGCAGAGCACTATAACATTGATGCAGAATAAAAAAAGAGCCAAGAAATCCATATCTTTGTGGACGTAGCCCAAGGGGTGTGAACCATGGTAAATTTATGTCTTTGTGTGGAATGTTCATGTTACTTCTTACTATTGTTTTCTTATGAATGGATTAATCTATAATTAGGAAAATGCAACACGCAATAGAATAGTCGAGATATTTATTGCAGAATAAATCTAGAATGAATGTAACTAATTACTAAATGGTAGATATTGATATAATAATGTGTTATAATAATATATTTGATGTATGTTGAAGTAGAAAGAATATCTCCCATCCCTAGAGCAGTCTCCCTTCCAAGGATGTGGATATTTGGGTCTTGCAGTCACCCATAATCCATCTTGGGTGAGACTACATTATGCACTATGTGCACAGTGTTGCCTTCTGGTCTCCAAAAGGGCCGATGGTTTGCAAGGTTTTGTTGGAAACATAAAGTAGAACCTATGTCAGCCAAGAAACCTCAACAATCTCCAAGATATCTAGATCCACAATCTAGATTGTGTCATCCTTTACCCTGGCATTTTGATTGCCATGGGCCTCCACCAATCCTTCTAACCTCCTCCCACAAGAAATAACTATCTTTGTGTCTTCGACTAACCCCATCATCAGTATCCCAGTGAGAAAGTAGATATCATAGAGAAACAACTCTATGGACTCCCCCTACACAATGAATACCCCAGTGTTTTCATGCCATTACTCCACAATGTGATAAAGGAACCCCTTGGCAACCCTCATTAATGGATTCTCAACATATTTGAGTAATACATATTGAGCTAGGGCCCCTCACCACCTGGTTTCCATTGGGTGCAATTTGTAAGTCCTTGAACTCTTATTCATGCAAAATCACTCTAAAGATAGCCATAGCTGCAAAAAACACATTTTCCTGTTATATTTCACCTACTCATATTTTACCTAGGACTAGTGCAACTTTTACTCCTAATGCAAATTGTGGGCCCAAAAATTGCACTAAAGCAATGCAGAAAACACCCTTATTTTTTTCACTACACTAGTGTAGAAATAGGGGTTAGTTCCTACACTCTGAACATAGAAACTTCCCCCCATTTCCTGCACTAGAGTAGTGATTAAACCTCAATTGCAGTTCCTTATATTTGACAGGCTCAACTCATTCATTCTCAGAGGCATCAATTTGAGCTTCCCTCCTACTAGCTCACAGATACTGAAATCTCATTTTCCTATTCCATATGGATCCTCTAATTGTTTCCTTGCCCCACCCTTACCCACAACCCTCCCTACCCCACCTCCCCCTTGACCCCTTAGGAGGCCCTCATTTCTTAGGTACTCAAACTAGTTGCAATCATCATGCTTCTATGTTTGACTTGGCCCTTTTTATCCAAGAATGTATATATAGGATTGCTCACCTCATTGTATTGTATTTTGGTGCCTCTTCACCAGGATCATATTTTGTATTGTACTGAGACCCAATTTTGTCTCATTGGCCTGGCCTATGTATGCCATGACACACCATTATATCATTGTTATGAGATATCCCAATGAGAATGGGTATGCCTACCTCATCCCTATTGAGATCTTATACACATATCACCTTTTTTACTTATTTCTAGTAGGTGATTCTCCTTTTCCATTTTGTGGGTTGTCCTCATTCCTTGAGCACTCGACTCCCTCCTTGGTCCCTCTAGTATTTGGATAAATAAATTGTGATGTATTTCAGCCATACGATTTTTTCCTAACCTCATACATCATGGGGCAATCTGTTATCACATTAAAATTGTTCACTTGTGTCATTTCCAGTAGTCTTACAAAAATATGTCAATATTAATTTGCATAAGCTCCATTTCCATCCCCTTTCCACCACCATATGACCTTAAACTCACCAAAAACAACCTAGTCAAACGCTAAAGTTGACCAAAAAAATCCAGTGTAGATATTACCCCCAATAAGTGCACTCGGACAATGTGGATAATACCCCAAAATGCTACACTACTCCACAAAAAATCCAATTTTGACTATTTCCAATCCTCATTTTCCATAGTGGGTGGTTAGTTATATGTGGGCCATATTAAACCCTAATTGTTATGGTTAACCTTGATTTGGTCATATTTAACCATTATTTGGAATATCGTGTCAAGAGGGTTTAACCACTGTTTTCCCTATGAATAAATCGTTTTAGTTCACTCTATCAAATCATCCATTATCACAAGTAAGGTTATGCTACCTAAAGCATTAAAACCAACACTACCAAAATATCACCAAAAATATTGAGGACCTCTTCCTCTTAATAGTATACTTATTTTCAAGGTACCTTACGTATCCACCAAGAATCAACACACCAAGGAAAAAAAGGATCCATCCCAAGGAGGGGCTTCAGAGTCCATCAACTTCAACAATTGCATCTACTAGGTGTATTATTTGGCCCTCCCATTGGTAATGGAAGATTCTTTACACCCTTTCAAATTTCTTGTTCATGTTTAGTGTAATAATTTCTTTCTTGTGCTCTTTCTTGGATGAATAAGATAGGGATTGATGATTGTAAAGTATACTTAGGGTTTGGTTTTCACACTCTAAACACCATTTTGTTTGGGATTAATATACAACCTTTAAGCTAGTGAGATTTGCTCACCCTTTTTACAAATCTACACCAATATTAGCTCATGGCTTGAATATCATCATAAGAGATCTAAGGGGTAGGTTAGTTTTGAAGTTATGAAATCCAACTAATAAATCCAAAGATTATAGCTGGAGATTGTTAGAACAATAAGGTTAATCTCCTTTGTTGTTTTGTTGACTTTAGAAAATATTTTGACATAGTCCCTAGAAATAACCTCTAGAAGAGGCTAGAAGATGTTTGGGTGCCTTTTGGGTTAAGGCATGCAATAATAAGGCTATACAAAAGGGTCATTTCAAATTTTAAAAATAATGGTGGTTAGTAGAGGAAATAAATTGTAATATAGAAAGTTAAGAAATGTTTTCTTCGGTTTTGTACTATCTTTAGTATTTATATTAACAAGTTAAAAGACTGGCTAGAAGAACTAGGTTGTGAAAATATGACATTAACATGATTAATCATCATTCTTCTTAAATATGTAGATGATATTGGACTTTTAGGAAGGAGCTCCTATGACCTTGATAAGCATATTAAAATTATCAAATATGTTTGGACTAACTCTAGCATGTTTGTAAATACAAATAAAGAAAATCTTTTGATCATAAATCAAAACAAATGACATACCTTGATTTTGTTTATGATAGTAGAAACTTTGAAGAAGTTCAATTTTAGAAGTAACTCATAATTTATTTTCATCACAAGATCAATTGAAACTACAATGTTAATAAAATAATCAATGAAGGTTGGAAAGCTTATTCTGGACTTCAGAACAAATGTAATGCTATATAATTATTATTTTAGGGAAACAGAAAAGTCATATTTGACACCGCGCTTACCCCAATAATTATGCATGGCTATGAGGATTGGGGTTGTAGTGTTTCCTATTAAACTTAGAGGAAATTTGAGAAAATTTAGAAGCATTTTATAATAAATAACCTTGAAAGTAAAAGTAATGCACCTTATCTTCTCCTCCTTTCAAAACTAGGACTTCACCCATTTAGAGTAAGGCTATGATCAATTCTTTGATCTACAAGCACACGATAAATAATATTAAGAATGGGAGGATTCCTATCACTACTTCAAACATTAGTCAAATGCAATCCATGATGAAAGTGGGTTTGAGTAGAGATGTAGTTTCTTGGTTAAACCATTGGGAATAGTGGAGGAGGACACTCTCCAAGCTATCAATAATGTTAAGAGAACGATTAGAATTAAGTTTAAGAGAAAATGTTGAATGGTAAGGAGACTAAGAATATAAAAAGTTGAATAATAATAATAATAATCTATTTTTAAGGTCACAGTCAATTGGTGTATGAGACCCCCTCCGCCCAGTGATTTGACTGGTAAAGTCTAAACTAGGTTCATGTTTGTCATCTCAAGAAAGAAAACAAGATTGCAAATATAAGAACAAATTCCCATAAGTTTCATTGTGAAATAGGGCATTGGAAAAGAGATAGAAAATGTGTAAAATGTGTTATACCAATATGGTATAGGGTGAAAGTCACTTTCTCTTAAAATGCATCTAATTTTCAAAACATTGTAATAAAATAATTCCATAACTTGTTAACACATAAAAATTAAAAAAACTTTAATTTTTCATTTGAAAGTTATATAACGATATAAACAACATGTTAAATCAAAGTAATTAATTTAATTTTACAAGCGATACATCAAAGTTGGTCTCCATATAGAATCATCATCATCTAAAAAAATTATCAAAAAAAACCTTTAAATTTTAACATTAAAATGCAGAAAACACATAAAACGGTTTTTTCCACCATTAAAGGTAAACCAAACATGGATTGGATAATCTCTAACTCTTTGGGTCGAGAGGATCTCTACATCCCATTATGAGGGAGATGTTCATGTAACCTAAAGCATTAAAATAATAATAATAAGTAAAAAATTAATAATAATAAATAAAGAAAATAACAAAAAATTATATCATACTCATATCTATATATAGAAACACACACACTTTGAATGAATAACAATCACTGTGTCTATAGAGAGAGAGAGGGGTCGTATTATATAGAGTTTGTAATACTTATTTTAGTTTGGTATATAATTACTTTTTTAATATACTTAAAAAATGAATATATATATATATATATATATATATATTGGTTTGAATTTGTTGTGTTTCAATTTTCCCTAGCTTCAGTTAATAGATCAAGAAAACAATGTAGGTATTAAGGAGGTTAATATATTAAAAAATATATTAATTTATTTTATAATATTAATATTTTATAATACTTTATAATTAATATATTAAACCAGTATAGATCCATTTTAATTTCAGATTTATCAAGTGTCCAAAGGAATCAAATCCCTCAAGGTGAAAACATTTTTTTAGAATGCAAAACTTAAAGTTTACATTTCTAGAGATTTGATCCCTCTGAAAACTTAATAGATCATGGATTAAGATGGATCTATGCTAATAATACTTAATGTTAGTGACCACAACAAATTATGTTATAATATGTGGTTGTTAAAAATTTTCAAATCTATATTTATTTGTTTGTCTTACTTGGACTTTGAGTTCATTTCAAATGTTAAGCCTTTGTTTATACGAATCCATATTCAACTTGTCCTTGTAAATGGTGAGAATGACCCACAAATGGTGAAACAAAGTTTGAAATCAACATGTGCTCCTTTTAGACTTGCGACTTTATTTAATCCCATATGCCATCAAGATTTATGCTCCTATTAATAAAGTTTTAAAATTTTATTTTATTAATTTAATATCTCATAATAAGTTTTAAAAATTCAACTTCTTAATTTAATATATTATATTAAATCAAGAAAGATAAGAATATCAAAGGCTATCAAGCTGAAATTTTTAAAATCGAAGGGTCAATCCTTATCCCTCACATACATAAGCTCTTCAATTTAGCAGTCAAGTAGGGGTTCCCTAAACCCTGGATGCAAAGCCTCATTGTTCCTATTTTTAAAAATGGGGATAGAAATGTTCCCTCTAATTATAGGACCATTATGATTAGCCCGCTTTTAGCCAAGCTTTATGGATTTATTTTGGAAAAGAAGATTATCCTTTGGCTAGAAAGTCACAGTAAAAGAGCCAAAGGACAGGACGGGTTTACGAGATATCATTCAACTGTGGACCATCTTGTTACCTTTATGATCATTGCAGAGGAGTTCCGCAATACTAAAACCAACCATCTTGTTACCTTTAGAAAAGCTTTTGACATGGTTCCTAAGAAAAACCTTTGGAATAGGTTGGAAGAGATAAAAGTGCCTCTCGAGTTGAGGGTTGTTGCAATAAGGATGTATGAGAATGTTATTGCTAAGTTTAAAAACATTAAGGGCTGGTCAAAAGATATTAACTGCAATATCGGAGTCAAACAAGGTTCTCCCTTTTCCCCTACCATTTTTGGCATATACATTGACAAGTTAGAAGATTGCTTGGAAACATCAAGTTGTGTCGGCCCTACTCTCACTGGTATAGTCATCAATCTTTTTCTTTATGCCGATGATATCATTCTTATGGAAAGGAATCCCCATGATCTTGAAAACAAACTAAGAATCCTCAAGGATTTTTTCTCCAATATGGGTATGACTGTTAACACTAATAACACTAAGGTCGTGATTATTAAATCCAATAATATCCCTTATGATACCTTTGTATATGACAACAACAACTTGGAGGAAGTGACTTCATACAAATATCTTGGAATTTATATTCACCACAAGCTCAATTGAAATTATAGCATTGAGAAAATGATTATTGGGGGATGGAAAGCTTATTATGGGCTTGAAAACAATTGTAAATCAGTTGATCTTTGGAGTTGGTATAAGAAGAAAATCCTCTTTGAAACTCTTGTTACACTTGTTATTATTTATGGATGTGAAGTTTGGAGTTGTAGTATCTCTCATGAATCTTGGAGAAAGATAGAGCAAATACAAAAAAAAAAAATTATAACCTATAATCTCAAAATTAAAGGAAATATGCCCTATCCCATCCTCCTCTTAGAAACAAGCCTCTCCCCCATTGAGAGCATGGCTATGACTAGATATCTAATGTATAAGAACAAGTTAAACAACATAGAAGACAAGAGACTTCCTAAAATTGCTTCAAAATCAAGCCATAACCACCATCGACTCAAGCGAGGATGGCATAAAGATGCTCGGTCTTTGCTAAACTATTGGGGAATCATGGAAGACACCATTTTGCAGAATAAAGATACTATTAAAAAAAATGTCAAATCAAAATTTAAGTAGAAAATGTGGTGTGATAAAGACTTAGAGGAAAAAAGAAAATTAAGGTATTATAAGGATGTAATCAACCCTAATCTAGAAGATCAAAATTATCTATCTGTTTTTCCAAGTGTAAAGAAAAAAATAAGTATTGATAAGATAAGAACAAATTCTCATGAGCTCCATAGTGAAACTGGGCGTTGGTCAATTCCTAAAACGCCATGGGATGAAAGAGTGTATCACCTTTGTGACACTAAGAAGGTTGAAGATGAAAATCACTTTCTCTTAGATTTTCCAACCTATACCCATATTAGATCTCATTTTCAAAATATTTGTCACACTACCAGCCTTCCTAACCTCTTAAGTCAACAAAAGTATGGTGATCTTGGAAAGCTTATCTTAATGCTTTTCGAGGACATAAACAAAATTCTAAAAAATCACAAGTAATCACTTACCCTCTTAGGGTCTGATAAACTAATTCAGTCTTAGTAGATGTTAATGATCATCATCATCATCATCATCATCATTATTATTATTTTTTACTAAAAAATAATTTCAATTTTTAATTATTTATTTATTTTATAAAT
>ML777727.1:737336-775911 GCA_009831015.1 Picea engelmannii
TATATATATAAATTTTCAATACAATTTTTTTTTATCAATAATAATAATAATAATAATCTATTTTTAAGGTCATGGCAAAGCCAGCACACCAAATTGGTGTATGAGACCCCCTTGTTTGTGGGACAAGGGACCCCCCTCCGCCCAACGATTTGACTGGTAAAGTTGACTGGTAAAGTCTACGAAGGTATACATACCCTACCCCCCTCTGGATTTGAACCTGTGACCTCTTAAGAGGAATCACATATTCTTAACCATTAAGCCCACTTAGTCATCAATATATAATATAAAACCTAATAAAATAAATTCGATCAAAATTTTATCATTAGAAAATATGAATTAATAAAATAAATTTGTTTAAAATAAATCTTAAATAATTTATAAATTCAAAACTTTTTAAACACAATATGCAAAAGAAGTAAGTTTTCCCTTTATATTAAACACAAAATGCAAAGAGAAATAAGTTTTTTCTTTCCATTCTTAACTGCACGAATCTAAATCCTTTTAATCTTATCCATTGAATTTTTTTATTTTTTTTTTAATTATTTTTTCATTTTATAAATTTTTAATAAAAAATTATTTTTTCAATATAAAATACAAAACGTAATAAAATAAAAATTTTATTTGATGAAAAATTTATCAAAATAAATTTTAAATAATGTATAAATTCAAAACTTATTAAACACAAAATGCAAAGGGAAGTAAGTTTGTTTCTTCCCATTCTTTCTTAATTGCAAGAATCTAAATTTTTTTAATTTTATTCATTGAATTTCTACTTAATAGACAGAAGCTCATTCTTTCTTAATTGCAAGAATCTAATTTTTTTTAATTTTATTTATTGAATTTTTATTGAATATACATCTCTTCAATTATAATTCAAACTTATTATCTTAGAACAAATATATGTTTATTTTCATTAAGATTTTTTTTTAGCTATATTTTTACTTTTATTTTTGTATGTTTTATTTTGTTAAAAGAAAACCAAAATTTTATATTTTAAATGACATTTAAAAAACTCAAATATCATAAATAAAACTTTAAACCATCACATAAACTCTTTCAATAATATTTATGAAACTCAAATACCAATGTAAGTCAAATACAATGAATAAAACTTTACGCCACCACATAAACTTTCTCTAAATTGTTTTTGACTTATAAGTGAATATCCAAAACCTATTGAGAAATTTTAGCCAAGAGGAAATCTTAAAACCTTAAGAATGATCGAGAGAAAAGGATATTGAAAACCCTTTTAATTTTATGTCCACAAAATGCATATTCATTATGGAGCATGTGTTCACCAAATGGGGAGGCATTATGGAATTTGTGCAAATGCTAGGTCCTTATTTGAAATTCAAAAACAAATTGGTGGGATTATATATTTTCACCTATGATAGGAATTTGATAAATATGAATTTTTTGGGATTTTATATTTTTGATAAATATGAATTTTTTGGGATTTTATATTTTCACCTATGATAAGAATTTGATAAGTAGGAATTTTTTTTAAGTGATTTTTATATTTTTTAACAATATTTTTAAATATATATAAATATTTATTTTTATAAAACTACACATAATTATATATTTAATTATTTCTTTTTATATAAAGAAAATATTTTTTATACAATATTATAATATTTTGAGTTTATAAAATTAATTTTTTAATTTTTTAATTCATCAAAATTATGATGATTTAAGAATATTTTTCTTAAGAAAATTTAAATATAGAAACAAAGTTTTAAAGTAAACCAAGCAATTATAAATAAATTTTTTAAAATTTTATATATCAAATTTAATCCTAAATAATCATCATCATAATCATATATAATTTATTTTAACATAACATAATAGATATTTAACCTTCAAACCACACTATTAAAAAATTATACACACAACCCTATAAGACACAAAATATCACAGCATTTTTGGAGTGTTTCCAAAGAAAAACTCATTCCAGCCCTTCTTAATCTTATTAAAGTATTTCTATATACATCCATTTTTATTTTGTGTTCAAACATGCACAATAGACAAGGTGGTCTTTGTCCACCATTTCAAGTACACCAAATATGGTTTGGATAAAGATGTTTCTTCAATAGTTATTATGTTGCAATGTGTGGTGGATAAAAAAAAAATTCTTATTTATTTATTTGAAATAATTTACAAGGAGATACAATTTAAGTGGGTTTGTTTTACGTGTTAAAGTAGTCATTTATATTGGTTTTGAATTTGTCTTGAAGTTTGTCATTCATATTGTCATTTAAGTAAGTTTTTGGGGGAATTGGCAAGTGATGTGATATGAAGTGTTATGTTCGATGAGGTTATGAATTCAAATCCCTTCGATTTACCCGTGTTTGCTGAAGGGGCATATGTATGACCCCTGGAGGTTATAGTGGTAGCGGTTGGAATAGACCCCGTGTCAAGCAAGTCATAAAAAAAAATATTTCCATTCAAGTTTTTATTTAGAAAATTGTTTATCAATATTCAATTTGTTATTGTTTTCATTTTCTTGGGTGATTTTTCTTCGGGATATTTCCCCGAAATCCGACAAGAAATTGTTAGATCTGCATATTTGAGTGATTGTTTATGTATAATCCAAGTGCCCTAGGGGTTTTTCAGCATGCTGAATCCATTTCTGCATTCAAAAATGGATTTTAAACAACAAGAAATAGTGATTTCATGCAGATTTAGGTCGTAGGATTCCGACGAAAAAAAATCCATTTTGTAGAACAGTTAGGCAACATCATTTTTGTTTTGATTAGACATAGTGATACATAATAAATATTGAAAAAGATTTCTGGTAATATTTTGAAACGTCTAACATTTCAAATGGACACTCCAACGATCATTATCACTCTCAAATAATTAATATAGTTTTTATTTTCATAATTATCCAAAGTGCAAAACAAAGTCACTTTCTTAAGGTTGTTGGTCGTGACCTAAGATGAACCAAACCTACAATCCAGTTAAGAGTTTCTTGACCCAACCTACATATCGATAATGGAAATTGATGAGAAAGAAGATATCGTCTTTCATATTATATTGGTGTTCACGTCTTGTCTTATTTAAACGACTTCACATTCGTAATCATGTTGTGTTAACCCAAACCTTTCTTCACCCAAGCTACCGATTTATAGTAGCGATTGATGTTGTCTTGACCAAACCTACCGATTCGTAATAGCGACTAATAAATTTTAATTTTTCATTTCCTTTAAAGTCTTTATTCGGACTACATCATATTCGTATTCAACTTGTCTTGGCCCAAACTTAGCCATTCATAAGCTTTTGTCTTATTTAAAAGTCTTCAACGAACCCATTCATTATGAACCGATTTATAATAGCGATTGATTAAGTTTTTGTGTTTCATATACCAAACCTACCGATTCGTAATAGCGATTAATAAATTTTTATTTTTCATTTCCTTTAAAGTCTTTATTCGGACCACATCATATTCGTATTCAACCTGTCTTGGCCCAAACTTAGCCACGGTTTGGTAATAGCGACTAATAAATTTTAATTTTTCATTTCCTTTAAAGTCTTTATTCGGACTCCATCACATTCGTATTCAACTTGTCTTGGCCCAAACTTAGCCATTCATAAAGCTTTTGTCTTATTTAAAAGTCTTCATAAATGAATGGCTTCGTTGAATGTTGTTGAACACGTTTATGAAGACTTTTATGAATGGCTATTACGAAACCGTGGCTAAGTTTGGGCCAAGACAATTTGAATACGAATATGATGTGGTCCGAATAAAGACTTTAAAGGAAATGAAAAATAAAAATTTATTAATCGCTATTACGAATCGGTAGGTTTGGTATATGAAACACAAAAACTTAATCAATCGCTATTATAAATCGGTTCATAATGAATGGGTTCGTTGAAGACTTTTAAATAAGACAAAAGCTTATGAATGGCTAAGTTTGGGCCAAGACAAGTTGAATACGAATATGATGTAGTCCGAATAAAGACTTTAAAGGAAATGAAAAATTAAAATTTATTAGTCGCTATTACGAATCGGTAGGTTTGGTCAAGACAACATCAATCGCTATTATAAATCGGTAGCTTGGGTGAAGAAAGGTTTGGGTCAACACAACATGATTACGAAAGTGAAGTCGTTTAAATAAGACGTGAACACCAATATAATATGAAAGACAATATCTTCTTCCTCATCAATCGCCATTATCGATAGGCAGGTTGGGTGAAGAAACTCTTAACTGGATTGTAGGTTTGGTTTATCTTAGGTCACGACCAACAACCTTAACAAAGTGACTTTGTTGTGCACTTTGGATAATTATGAAAACAAATGAGGACTTCGAATGAATCCTTCTCTTTATCTCGCTGGAGTGGATGTTGCACCATCGAAAGTAAACGGAAATGGAAGGGTTTTCCCAAACCCTAACGAAAACTTGGCTCGAAGAGCAGATCAACAAGAAATCAAATCATAATTCTAAAGAGAAGGGTTACCCCTCTATTTATCCTTCCTTTGGGCCTTCTAGATATTTCTCCTTTTTAACCAAATCAAACCCTCAATTTATTTTCCCTCCAATTTCATTTAAATATAAATTATTTATTTTATTTAATGTCACTTTAGGATTTATCATTCTAGTTACACAAAATAAACCTCCTTGACTCCCCTTCCTTGTTTAATATAGCCCATGGGAATCACAGAGCTTATTGAGTCATCCTCCATCATGATCAATTGGAAGGGACATTACAGTCCTCTCGTCCCAATAGTGTTTTTCCTCAAGCAATTCTAGATCAGGGTGTTATAAGATATGTTCTCCTTCCCAAGTAGCATCTTCCATGGGAAATCCTCTCCATACAACCCAGTACTCTTCAATGAATCTTCTCCTCAGCCTTCATTCTGTAACATCAAAAATCCTCTTGAGAGCTATAACCAATTGCCCTTCCTCATTTAGTGGAGGAAGATTTTCCAAAGCGGTGACTTGTTGTCCCAATGCCTTCTTGAGGCAGGATACTGTAGATTTTAACCTTGTACAATATTTTCTGCAAACATATTTTTAGTAAAAGAACCAAAAAGATACCATGGAAAATACACACATTACACAGATATTTTTACCCTGGAAACCCAAACCGGGAAAACCAACATATTATATCTTCAATCATATGGATACATTGTTTATAATAGAATATACATATAGGAGCCAACGACATCCAAAACCCCAACCCAATGACCTGGATTAGTCAACAACCCTAATTCCTTAACTGTAAATGGAAAACCATTAGCAAAAACTATGCGCTGAAAAACCGCCCAACAATGGACACAAAAATCGAGGTCACACAAAAAATGAGGCAAAAATGTGACACGTTTCCTAAGGAATAAAAAATTATTGTGGGCGTTGCCCCCGAACCCCCACGCAAGGGGGCCTAGCAGCCTCCCCACAAACCTATCTACACGCCCGACACAATGTAGCAGACACTCAATCTAGTCATGCAAAGAATATAACACATACCCAACATTCTCCCACTTGTTGTTTTCTTTGCATACAGGGGGTTCCAGGGTTACATAGTCAACAATTCAGGGCAACAATGCTCATGGATCCTCTGCACCATGAGAACTTCTCAGTGCTCACAAATTTTGTTAATGAATCTACAACATTCTTCAAAGTGTCCACCTTCATCAACAACACTTTCTTTTCTTCAACCATGTCTCTCACAAAGTGATATTGAATATCAATATGCTTTGTCTTTGAATGATAAGTCAGGTTCTTCGCTAGAAAATTTTCACTTTGACTGACACAATCTATCCTTATAGCTTGATGTACTAACCCAATGCCTGAACACAAACTTTGTAACCATATTGCTTCCTTACTTGCATGAGTGTTTGCCATGTATTCAACTTCTATAGTTGAAAGTGCCTCTACAACATGTCTTTTGCTCATCCAACTGATTGCTCCTCCAAACAGGTTAAACACATACCCGCTTGTAGATCTCCTACGATCCAGATATCCAGTGTAGTCTGCATCCACAAATCCATGTATGTCCAACACTCTGTCCAATCCTAGTCTTCCTTGGTAGCACAATCCATAGCTAACAATACCACACAAATACCTGAAAACCCTTTTTACTGTTGTCCAATGCTCCTTCCCTGGTTTTGACATATACCTGCTCAAAACTCCCATTGCATGTGCAATGTCCGGTCTAGTACATACAATTGCATACATCAAACTTTCAACTGCACTCGCGTATGGAACACAAGACATGTCATCCTCCTTTTCCTGAATCTTGGGACATTGATCCGCGAATAACTTTACACCAACAGGAATAGGGACCTTGACCAGTTTACATTCCTACATATTAAACCTCTGCAATATTGTCTTGACATATTTTCTTTGATTTAACTAAAGTTTCATCTTTTTTCGATCTCTTTTAATTTCCATGCCCAAAATGAAATTTGAAACACCGAGATCCTTCATGTCAAATTTAGAGGACAACTGAGTTTTCACATCTTGGATAATCTCCTTGTTGTTTCCTGTCAGCAACATGTCATCCACATACAAGACCTAATAAATCAAATGATCACCAATTAATTTAAAATATCACCAATTAATTTAAAATATACATAGTGATCCTCTTTGCTTCTTCTGAAGCCAAGTCCTAGCATATAAGAATCAAATTTTTGATACCACATCCTTGGTGATTGTGTTAAACCATATAGGGAATTTTTCATCTTGCATACCAACGCCTTCTTTCCCTTCACAACAAAGCCTTACGGCTGCTTCATATAGATTTCTTCTTCCAGATCCCCATGTAGGAATGTTATCTTCACATCCATTTGTTCTACTTAAAAATCAAATGCAACAACAATACATAACATAAATATTATAGAATTTAACCTGGAAACATGAGAAAAAATCTCACCAAAATCAATTCCCTCAACCTAAGAATAACCCTTTGCTACTAACCGAGATTTGTATTTTTCCACTTTGCCTTCTGCATTCAAATTATTTATAAATACCCATTTGTTGCCAATGGGATTTCTTCCAATCGGAAAATCCATTAAATCCAAACCTCATTCTTATCCAAGGCTTCCATTTCTTCATCCACGGACTTTTTCCATAGTTTTCCATCCTCCGAATCCATTGCCTCCCTAGAAGCTCTAGGATCATCATCAATAACAGAGAAAGTAAAATTTGAACCGAAATTAGATGGAGTATACCTTTTCAGTATCCTTCTTTCTTGAACCAATCTCCTCAATATTGTAGTATGAGGATCTTCTTCTTTTGATTCCTATTCTTTTGCAGAGTTCGATTCATCATCCTTTAAATCAAACTCTATTTTCTCTAGTTATTCCTTACTTGGTAGGATTTCCTATTTAAAAACATCCTTCATTTCTCTCAATACCACATCTCAACTATACACAACCTTCTTAGTTTCTAGGTTCCAAATCTTATAACCTTTGAGACCATCTTTATACCCAATAAAGATACACTTTTCATCCTTATTATCTAGCTTACTCATATTTTCCTTTAGAACATGAACATAGGCCTCACAGTGAAATACTTTGAGATGTGTGCGAGAAGGTTTCTTATCAATCCATACCTCTTATGGAGTCTTGTCATCCAATGTTGATGAGGGTGATCTGTTGACAAGATAACATGTAGTACCCACTGCCTATGCCCAGAATTCTTGCCTTAATCCGACACCATTTAGCATGCACCTTCGTTTTTCCATCAACATCCTATTCATCCTTTCTACAACTTCATTCTGTTGAGGTGTATATGGAGTAGTTTTCTTCCTTGCTATATCGCACTTCTTACAGAATTATTCAAATTCATTCCCGCATAAATATTCATTGTTATCTTTCCTTGGTACCTTAATTATTTTCTCTGTTTGATTCTCAACAAGAGCCTTAAACTCTTTAAACTTGTCAAAGACTTCAGATTTCTTCCTGGGGAAATATATCCAAGTATTCCTCAAGAAGTCATCTATAAATGAGACATGGTACAAAATTTTTTCCAATGATGGAACCTACACAATTCAAAACACATCACTGTGAACTAGCTATAAAATTATTTCTTCCCTCATTGGACCAGAGGGGAATCTTACCCGACTTTTCTTCCCATATACACAATGTTCACATAAATCAAAATCCAGGGAGCAGTTAGACATACCTTCAACCATACCTTTCCCTTGTAGTAGTCAAAGACCCTTCTCTCTGATATGCCCCATTCTTTGATGCCATAGCATAACCTTTTCTCCAGATATTGTAAGAGTTCTTTCTTCTTCAACTCCAATATTAGGAACAATGGAACTCTTACACCCATCACTAATAATGCTTCCTTGCAGCTTATACATAGATCCAAACCGAACTTCCTTCAACAAAACCATTTATCCTTGAACCATCTTGAAGGATTCCTTTTCAAATATTGTTTTTACCCCTACATCATCCATTTTGCTTACAGAAACCAAATTTATAGCCAAACTTGGAATGTGCAAAAAACCAAGTAGCATTCTAATCCTTCCATCTATGAGCCTCAACTTGAATTTTCCTCGTCCTATGATTCTGGTTTTTGAGTCATCACCTGGGAAAACATTACCTCCATCATACCTTTCATATTTGTGGAACCACTCCTTGTGGGGATTCATATGAAAGGATGCACCTAATTCAACCAACTATGCCTCATGATTTTCATGTGTGTTTGAAGAATCCAAGTACACATCCCCTCCTTCTTCCTTGGAGGTCTTTTCTTCTATAGAAGGATCTTCTTTAGATCCCTTCTTTTTCTCAATTTTGGATCTACACTGCTTCTTGCAGTGCCCTTCTTTTCCACATCTAAAACATACCTTTGCAAAATTTTCGAGAGATTTATATCTACCCTTAGACTTAGATCTCCCACTTGAGGACTTAGATCTATTTATTTCCTGGAAGCGTCCTCTTGCAAATAATGCATCTATGATCTGTCCTTCCATGTTCTTCTATCTCATATCCTCTGACAACAAGGATGATACCACTTCATCAAACTTCAAGGAAGTTGTATTACTACCTATGGCCACAACCAAACTATCCCATGAGTCTGGTAAAGAGAATGGTAAAATGATACACTTATCTTCATCTGAAATTTTAATCTCAACATATACTAACTAACTTACCCCAGTATTGAAGGTTTTCAAATGATCTTTCACCGAGTCTCCATCTCTCATCCTTAGGTTTTACAACTTCATTCTCAGGAAAAGTTTATTTACTAGGGACTTAGACTGATGCAACTTCCCCAACTTATCCCATAAATCTTTGGCTGTAGCTTCCTCTGACACATTCAGTAATACTGAATATGAGAGACATAGTCAGATTGTGTTCTTCTCCTTTCAATCCAACTTTTTCCAGACATCTGTTGAATTTCCTGTAGGTGCGGTACCTGGATCCACCATGATCCATTGATCTGTGTCCACCAACAGATCTTCCACAACTCAAAACTTTGCCCATTAAACTTATCGATCTCCATTTTTGAACTTCTTTCCATTTCTTCACCTAAAAAATCAATACCATAGATCTCCCATTGTAACAAGGCTTATCACAATCCTGAGCCAAACCCTTGACCACAAAGGCATCCCCCTGAAGCCAACAAAGCTCTGATACGAAATGTAGATTTTAACCTTGTACAATATCTACTGCAAATAGATTTTTAGTAAAAGAACAAAAAATATACAATGGAAAATACACACACTACATATAGATTTTTCCCCTGGAAAGCCAAACTGGGAAAACCAACATATTTTATATTCATTCATAGTGATACATTGTTTACAATACAATATACATATAGGAGCCAGTGGCACCCAAAACCCTAACCCAATGACCTGGATTAATCAAAAACCTTGATTCCTTAACCGGAAATAGAAAACCATTGGAAAGAACTATGTGTTGAAAAACCACCCAACAATGGAGATGAAAATCGAGGCGACACAAAAAACGAGGCAAAAATGTGACACATTTCCCGAGGAGGAAAAAACTCTCGAGGGAGCCACTCCTGAGCCCCCGAAACGGGGGTCCTGGCCTGCACGCCCGACGCAACGTAGCAAACACTAAAACTAGTCCTGCAAATAATATAACACATACCCAACAAATAAATGGAAGGTGTTGTGGATCTTTCTACCCTCAAGTAGCTCCAGTTCATATTCTACTTCCCTAACTCTCTTGATCACTCTGTAATGTCCATAGAAGTGAGGTTTCAACTTCTCTCCACCACTCTTCTTTAGTGACGACTGTCTGTAAGGTTTCAACCTAAAAAGGACTAGGTCTCCAACCTTGAAGCTACGTTCTACCCTATGCCTATTTGCATACATATTCTATTGATTATGAGCAGCCTACAAATTCTCCTTTAGGACTCTTAAGATGTCCTGACTTTCCTGCAACCAATGTTTTTTCCTTGGGAGTTCTGATCTCTCCAAATTACAAATCCACAAAAGATGGAGCATCGTATCCATACAATGCCCTAAATGGGATCATCCGAATGGACATGTGATGAGTGGTGTTGTAGCAATTCTCCCTGAGATGCAATCACTTTATCCATTCCCGTTGTTTCCCTGACACATAGTTCCTCGGGTACCCCTTGATACATTTGTTTACTATATCGGTCCACCCATCTATCTCGGGGTGATATCTAGTACTAGGTGTCAACTCTATTCGAGATAACCTGAAAAAATCCTGCCAAAATGCACTGAGAAACCTATTATCCTAGTCATTGACTATGTTCTTTGGAAGACCATGGAGTCTGAACAACTCCCTGAAGAATAGATCTTCTACCTAAGATGCACTATACTCTCTAGGAATGGTAAAAAATGCACATATTTAGTCAATCTGTTCACTACCACGTAGATATAGTCCCGAACCTACACCTTTGGAAATCTTGTGATGAAGTCCATGGAAATGTTATCCCACTTATGCTCTAGAATCAACAATGGTTGAAGTAGTCCTGCAGGATGTGTGAACTTTGAATTGTTCTGCTGGAAAGTCATTCACTCCCTAACATGACGAAGTACATCCCCCTTGAGACCCTTCCATGAGAATCTCTCCCTCACAGTCCTATAGGTATTCAGATACCCACGGTGACTTTCCATTGGTACATCATGTACTTGCCTAAAAATATTATCCTTAAGTGTGGACTTAGGTACAATATATCTCATGTCTTTGTAGTAGATGATGTCATCCACTACCCTGTACCTTTCATCCTGAATATTGCCCTCCATCAACTCACCAACTAAGGTATTCTTGGAGTATTCTACCAAGAGGATGGACTTCCAGTCTGTTGAGATATTTGTCATGGAGAAGGATACAAGTCGCATGGATAAGGCATCAACAACTATGTTCTTCTTCCCCTTTACATAATCAATGTCGAAATCATATGCCTGCACCTTACTCGCCCATTTTTGTTTCCTCTCATTAAGTTCCTGCTACTCCAAGAAATATCTCTAGTTGTTGTGGTGAGTCCCAACCCCAAAGCATCCTCCTACCAAGTGCTGTATGAATTTGGCCAATGCATGCATGATGGCCAACATATCCTTATCATAGATCAGATAGAAATTCTCAAGCTCCCTTATATTTTTTCTCTCAAAATCTATTGAGTGTCAATTCTGCATCAATACTTCTCCTATCCCCTCACTAAATGTGTCACATTCTAGGACAAAAGGATGTGTGAAATATGGGAGTGCTAATACTAAGAAAGTGTACATTACCCTCTTCATTCTGTCGAATGCTACATGTGCATCCTCTCACCATCAAAACGCCCTCTTCTTGGTGAAGTCTATTAATGGCGCAACCAATTGAAAAAATCCTTTCACAAAGTGCTCGTAATAGTTGCATATCCCAAAGAATCCTCGTAGAGTTGTGAGTGACCTGGGTGGGCCAATCGAAGATGGTATGGTTCTTATATTGATGCACCTTTACCCCCTCAACACCAATCATGTGCCCCAGGTAGAGGATCTATGTCAAAACGAACTTGCACTTTTTCTCCATGGAAAAAAGTGATTGCTCCTCCATAATGGTGAGAATCTTACCCACATGATTCAGATGTTCATCCCATGTCCTACTGTAGATCAGAATATCATCAAATAAGACCAGTAATAATTTCCTCAACTATTTTTTGAATATATGGTTCATGCATGACTCAAAAGTAGTTGGTGTTTTAGTCAACCCGAAGGGCATGACTAAAAACTCATAGTTCCCATAGTGACACTTGAATGTTGTTTTATGGATATCCTCCTCTTTGAATCGAATATGGTGGTATCCTGATCACAGATCGACCTTTCAAAAGTACACTACCCCATGCAACTCGTCGATCAATTCATCAATCCTGGGTATTGGGTATCAATTTTTTTATGGTCTTCTTGTTTAGTTCCCTATAGTCTATGCACATCCTCATAGTCCCATCTTTCTTCTTCACCAATAAAACTAACGAAGTGAAAGGACTAGAACTAGGCCTAATATGTCCCATCTCTGGCAATTATTTTATGGCCTTCTTTATTTTTCCTTGAATCTCTTTGGATGTATGTAGGGGGTGGTGATAACAGGATTCAAACCCTCTTCTAGCTCAGTGATATTCTCAAATCCTCTGTCAGGTGGTCTCCATACTGGAAATGGTTCAAACACTCTTTCATTCTTTCCAAGAAATGCTTGGATATCTACAAGGTAATGTTGGTAATCATGTGATGGCTTCTCCATGGTGATCAAGCACCCCTTTGATAAAACCATGTCCCAATGTCTTAAAAGTGCCTCCATGCGCTGGTTAGACATGATCCTGGGGGAAGCTATAGACATGCCTCTTAGGATGACTCATTTTC
Organism: Picea engelmannii; assembly: GCA_009831015.1. Taxonomy (NCBI): domain Eukaryota; kingdom Viridiplantae; phylum Streptophyta; class Pinopsida; order Pinales; family Pinaceae; genus Picea; species Picea engelmannii. The sequence continues at coordinate 750,132 of ML777727.1, forward strand.
CACCCTTGTCCTAAAAATCCATCCTCATGTCCCAATAATTCATGCAGATATCTCCCAATGAGTACAACCAATGAACTCATAGAACCACATAACTATCTGTTAAATCCATGACATAAATTTATCGATCAATGTATAGATTTTGAATGTTACATCCAATCCCATGATCCTCTAAATGCACATCATGTTGTACCCATCTGTTACTACCACATTGAATCCCTCAAAATCCTTTATAGGGATTTGTCTCTTGGTGATAAGTGCAACATCAATGAAGTTGTGGGTGGCTCCACTATCAACCAATTTTGTAACCCTCTTCCCCTACATAATGCATATGACCCTGAAAGTGTAATATTTAGGGACTCCTTAAAGTTTGTCAATGGTCACTCCCTTGGGAATATCCTAAAATGGAACTTGCTCTACGGCATGTGATGGCTCACCATTGTCGTCTCCAATACCCTCATCATCATCGTCATCCTCCTCGTCAAAAAATAACTCAATATAATGGAATTTACCTTTTCCCATACATAGATGACCTGGTTCTCACGACTCCTTGTAAATTTAGCAAAGCTTCTTCATCTAACCTATCCTTCCATGTCCAAGTCTTCTAGGGAGGTTTTGACACCTGTCCCTTATGTGGGATGAATTTTTTTTCCACTGTCTTTTAGGGGGATGTGTCTACCATATCTTGACTCTCCCTGATGGCATCATGGAGTGTGGTTGGTATAAATGCCTTTACCCATATTCGCAAAGGCTCATCTAGACCCTCCGTGAACAAAATCATCAACCCTTGCTGAGAAATATTTGTCACCATGATTTTCATCCTCTAAAAGTATGTGATGTATGTATCTAGTGTACATGTTTTCATAATTTGTGCCAACTCCCTTAAGTGTGTCTCAGGATCCTTCATGTCAAACCTATCCATAAAAATATGAGTGAAGTCTACATATGAAATGATGTTGGTGTGTCCTAATGTCACCATCCTATGGTACCACCACTCATGAGCTTCTCCTTCCAAGTGTAGGGTGGCATACTTAATTTCTTATGCCTCGGTCATTGGGTTAAGTTGGAGGTAAGTTTCTAAATTCTTCACCCATGCTCTAGTTGTGCTCTTTGCAGACTCGTCAAAGGGTGGAATAGTCAACATACCCACCTTGCACATGAGGTCAAATTTATGTTGACTCCAAGACGATATGTTCCACTCCCTTGGTTTGTTCCTCTGCTTTAGGGTGCAAAATTCTATATAGGACAATTTCTCTCATATATCTTCATATATCATCTCATAGTCCATGTATGAGGAGTTGACATCAATATCTTGATCTGATTTCTCCTGTGCTCCTGTAGGTTTTCCTTTCAAGAATGTTGGTAATAGGGGTCTAGAACCCTTAGGCTCTCACTATGATTTGGGGTATAGTTATTTCTACTCTCTGCATGTATCATGTCTCCCTAATGGGATCCATTAGGTCCTCCTTGACTTGCACCATTCATATTCCCTTGTTCACCCACTAGTTGTGTGAGCACCTCAAGGGTATGTTTTTGGAACCTTACAGTTTATGCTTGTCTCTGGGATGTCTGATTCTATACCTTGACCAAATCCTTTAATATTTTGAGCATAACCCCATCATGGTTGGCTCCCATTCTTCTCCTTACTTCTTCTCCTTCTAACTTTTTTTTGTTGGCTTCTATTTCTCTTTCTGGTGACTTGTGAATGGGATTTCCTCCATGCCCTTTCCTCCTAGGTATATACATAGTTACAGGCTAGCAAAATCACTAGCTCTGGCACCACTGTAATGCCCCCAACTAGGCTAGGTGGGAATATTAAGCTTTTTTTCCCAAAAAATGTTATTTCTTCTTATGTGAATGTGTCAAACACTTGTATTAATGGTCTTGTTAACTTCTTACAAACATTTTGCTCAAATATGAATATTTTCAAAAATATTACATGCATCCATTACATAGAAAGTAGAGCAGATAAACATGGAATATTATTGTGGATGGAAACTCCCAAAATCTTAGCAATACAATGATATCTATTAGTTGTAATAACAGTTGCAGAATACTCCTATGCACACAAATCTAATGGATTCTAGGAAGATGCACAATCTACTACAGAAACAATACAAACTTGAAATGATTCCAGTCTATGGGGTCCACTTATCCAAGGCTCTCCAATCCCTACACTTCTCTTCTCTAGTAATGTCTGTTGTGCAAGCATCCCTCCAATCTCTCCTGAAACCCTCCAAATGTTGATCTGACAGACTTTTTCAATCCATTATTCATAGAGGTCCTCGTGGAACAACTTCTAGACGTCTGGTGGGGACTTGTGGGACAACCGTTTCTCAACCTGCAAGGGTCTCTTTTCACATTTATGTGAAACCCTCCTGCACCTCTAGATCTGACAACCATCCTCCTTAGGAAAAATGTCGCAAATTCCCTTGCGACAGACATTATTCTTCCAAATCTCTTTAGGATAAAACCAAACACCACAATGAGCTCAAATGAGGACTCCATATGAATCCTCCTCTTTCTCTAGCTAGGGTGGATGTTGCACCACTGAAACTAAACATAAATGGAAGGGTTTTTCCAAACCCTAAAGAAAACTTGGCTCAAAGAGAACATCCACAAGAGATCAAATCATAATTCCAAATAGAGAAGTTACCCCTTGTTGACACTTGAATATATCAGGACTAAAAAGACAACCCCGCGAGGATATGAATCCCCTCGTGTTTCTAGAGAGGTGGTACTCCTCTTTGGCTAAAAGATATAACTTGCATATCTTGGATTAGGAGAATGCTTAGGAAGAAAACCCTAGGCCTTTATTGCTTGAATTTATGAAATGATATGGTCTTCAATGACCTCATATAATATTTATGTACAAAAATAAGTCTCTTTATAATAAGAAAATATTGAAGGAGGGCTTCAACATCAGAATTTATTCGTGATAACCATCACATACACAATCTTCTTAATAATATATAAATGTATCCATGTCTTCTTCACAAGAAATAGGAGAGAATAACTTGATCATCTCAAATAATTTTAAAAGAGTACTACTATCAATATCAAAAGATAACTTTATAGGTCAATCTCAAATACCTAATACTTAATATTCAAAGTTACAAGATACAGTCGAAATCAACCCCGAAGCAATTCTTTGTGGAGTTTATTTATGAAAAATGTTCTTCATTACGAAATATTTTATAGTCATGTATATGGTTGTAAATACTCCATGATCATCCAAGAAAAATATTTTGGAAGAATACAATAAGAACACTCAAGAACTTAGCCTTGTGCCCAATTCAAAGACTCAAGCATAAAGCTATGAGAAATGGTGTAGAAGAATAGAAACAGTGAAGAAGGTGGAGTATATTTTCTTTGATCATAAGCTTGGTTGTGTATTCATGTTTGTAACTTCTTCTTCCTCTGATATTCTTCCATAGCCCTTTGATAATTCTAATTTTCTTCTTCTAACATTTGATGAAGCATCTCTTCTGTTTTTAAGATGAGATTTTCTAACTAATTTGGTAGTTAGGGTTTTTCCTCTCTTGAATTTCCCGTACAATTATTTTCTTAAAGTATTCTCTTTAATTAAAGCCTCATTAAGTCCTCATTAATGAAATTACATCATCAACATGCACATATCCAAAATGGGTCCCTTTCCTTTTTTAATAATTTTTTTTTAAATAAACTTTCATTTTTCAAAATTCAATTAGTTTCCTTTTTAAAGAGGGGGGCTATGCTTTAATTTTTTGGAAGTGATATTCAAACTTTTAGCCTTCTAAATGACTCCATATTTAATCTTCATCATCTTATTTTTCCAATGATATAAATTTTTCCCAAATCCATCACCCGGAGCTCAAGTTATGGACTCTTCAAAATCGTGACTCAACCACCATTGATTGGATGTCTTGGGAAAATCTCAGCCCTTGATCTTGGATTTGCCCACCTTTAGTTCAAAATTTTAATTTTATTGTAAATCCCATCCCACATGCATGGGAAAATTTTAGTTTTAGTATTATATAATACTAAGTGTTTCATAAACTTAGTAAGAAACATTAAAGAGAATACTATGGAGATTAGTGGGTTGACATCCCTTGGAAAATCAATCAAATAAAATATTTTAGTCAACAAATCATCCACCCCATTCCCAGTCACTGATGAGTTAGCCATTCACAATTCACCATGTATCATCACCCGATAAGATACCACATGTCACCAATTATGAGATGCCATATGTACCCATTAACAGTTTGACATTTGTCACTCTCATAAACTTTCCATGTGTCAACATATTATTGGATTCCATGTGGCATTCCTCCACAGGTTACAACATGTAAAAATATTATTGGTTATGAAAAGAAATTAAGTTATAAAATAGGTGGTGAATGGGTTAAGTATGGGAGGAGGGTGGAATGAGAGAGGGGTAAAGGAAAGGATAGTTAGGGAAGGGGATAAATGAGGGGAGTGTAGGTGAGGCGGTGATGCAAGGTGAGGTAAGGTGGGGGGTAGTTTGTAGGCAAAGGAATTTCGGGGTGAGGGAGTGAGGGAAGTGAGGGGGTAAGGGAGTCCGAAAGGACTTAGATATTTTTCCAAGTGTGGAGTGGTGAGGGGGTGAGAGGGGGTGTGGGTGAGTGAGTCTCAATGAATATATTACAAGGGGTAATAAAATATTAAAAAATAAACTAAGGCATGGAAGGAGTGAATGGGAAGTAAGGTAAGGTGGAGAGATAAATAGGGATTATATGAGTCTGAGAAGGACTTAAAAATTAGGCTAAGTATGGACTGGGGGAAATTAATGGAGTGTGTGGTGGGTAAATGAGAAATATAAAAAGAAGAACAGAGGGTCTTGGGCCCGTGAAATTTTAGATGTGTTTTAAAGGAACTAGCTTTATTCCACATGGAAGAAGCATTTTTTATCATTTAAACTTTAAACCTGGATATCAAGAGCATACAAACTTGGATTTCAGATCTAAAAAATGTGTGGTGAATTTAAGACTATGGGATACACAATGAACTTATAATAGTTAAAAAAAAATCCATCTTTCGATATCAATTTTTTTTATTAATCCAATATCAGGAAAATATATGTGACCAATTTTGGTCAACACCCCTCTATTTATCCTTTCTTCAAGCCTTCTACATTTTTCCCCTTTTTGACCAAATCAAACTATCACTTTATTTTCCCTCCAATTTAATTTAAATATAATTATTTATTTTATTTAATGTCACTTTAGGATTTATAATTCTATTGACACCAAATAAGCCTCCTTTACTCCCCTTCCTTGTTGAATATATATCCTATGGGAGTCGTATAGGCTATCGAGTAATCCTTTGTCATGATCAATTGGAAGGGGACACTAGAATTATTTACTAGGCATGGCCTCCATAAATATAAATACATAGTAACATATCTATCTACTTAGGAGATTAAGGAGGTTGGGACCCTAACATGACCTCTCCCTTAAAAATCAGCATTGTCCTCAAAGCTGGAGATGAGGGAATTGCTAAAGGATATATGATGGTTCCCATGTGGCATCCTTAGGTTGTGTATCCTCCCATTGTATTAGGACCTCTTGGATAGTGAATTGGTGGATACAACACTATATTTTGTTAAGAATGGCCTCATTCTGCAACCAAATGGAACCTTCTTCATCCAATTTGGGAAGGCTAGTTTGAACACGGAAATTATATCCAACCACTTTCTTTAAGGAAAATATATGAAATCCTAGATGGAATTTAGAGTGGCTTGGAAGTTCTAACTTGTAAGACATTGACGCAATATGTTTGAGGACTTTATAGAGACCATACAACTTTGGAGAAACATTTTGGTGGTGGTTCTCTTTGAGGGAGATCTGATTATAAGATTCCATATGAAGGAACACCCGATCCCCTTCCTCAAAATGGAATTCGAAGAGATGTTGATCAACCTGTTGCTTCATCCTATTTTGAGACACAACCAGATAGTCTTTGAGAGTGTGATGAATGTCGACCTGACCTATAAGTGTTTTCTTAACATCTTGTACCTTAGAGAGACTTGGTAAGTAGGATGGTACTAATGGGAGATTTTTTCCATAGAAAACCGAAAAGGGGATCATTCAAGTGGCACCACAATAAGTTTTAATGTATCACCATTCTGTTAGGGGTAACCACTGAAACCATTGAGGCTGTGAAGTGAAGCACCTCAAAAATGCTTCTAAACACTTCTTGAAAACTTTTTTCTAACCATAATTTTGTGGGTAATAAGAGGTGTTGAGATGGAATTGAGTTCTTTGGAACAAAAAAATATCATGCCATGAATTGATAGTGAAAGTGGGATCAGGTCTATTACAATAGATTGTAGCATACCATGGGTTTAAATATATTATCCATGAAGACTTGAGATACCATGGAAGATTTAAAGAGGTGTTGTAGAGTAAAAAAATGATCATATTTGGAAAGTAAATCAACCACAACCATGATACCATAAGTCATATGTAACATACCCAAATTCAACTAAGTAACATTACGAGCGAAAAATACATTCAAAATAAGATTTTCTACTTAATAATTTCTTGTATCTTACCATCTATAGATCATACAAATATTTAACCATTTGACTAATACCATAGTTCTAAATGCATCTAAAAACATATATTCAAAACGTGAATGCATCTATAAATAACAGAACAAATAAACGACATTCATATGAACTATTTATACAACGAAATATTCATCATAAAAGCAATAGAAAAATTATTTGTTTATATAATGACCAATTAGATGCATACGAAGGATGAACCTCCTAGCCATAGGAATTTTTGTTCATTTCCTCTCAACAATAGAAAACCCTTGATCTAAGGCTATGAGTCCACAAGGATATTCGTCCCTCCTTCCTATCCATGCTCCACACTCAACATCCCAAACCCAGGTTTGACTCTCTTCCCTATAACCTGCACAACCCAAGGAATGGGATCCCCCTTTAGTGCACAAATCCCTCATGACTTCCCACTTCCATCCAAGGCTCTAGTGCACCTGGTTGACCAAGAACCTCCCAGCTACTCCAACATTTCTCACAACATCCTTCACAAGGATCTTGAGCCATTTTTTAGACAGGAAAATAATCTACAGGATTATATCTCGATTCACAGGAACAAAAGCCTCCTTTTAAACACAAAACACAGCCAAACCATGGTCTCCTTAAAGCACAACACAGTTGGTGCTCTTCCCAACACTCAACTCTTCCTTGGTACCCAAAAATTGCATGTGAAAACTTGTTCCCTTTCTACATACAAATTTCCATTCTTTTCCCTAGCTTGGGTGACTTTGACTCTTCCCAAATATGATTGTACTCATGCTCATGTTCTCAATAATTATCGGATGTGACTGCTCAAACCCACCCTCTTACATGAGTTTAATGAGTGGCTTTGGGAACACTCAATAGCAAATAGAAGGTTATCGACAGTGATAATAATAATTGTAGGAAAAGTGGGTTGGATTAATACCCATGAATAAAATACTTAGACCCCTCTTTCTTGTGGAAGCATAGCTCCCCATCATTTTCATCCCTCTCATATTAAAGCTAGTAATTATTTCTTTTATTAATCAACTCAGTGTACATAATACATAATTTGTCCCATGTCCATATTAATCAATTTGGGATCTTCATCCCAACACCTCAGTTCACCATCCTAAATGTCAGTTACACAAATACATTATATTTAGTGGGGATTAAAACTAGGGATGTTACATCCCCCTCCCTTATTTTTTCACTATCCTTAGTGCACAACACCACCCAAGTGTAAATCCAATTACAATGCTAGGATATTCTTCCATTAAACAACATATAGTCTCTTCGAACTAACATCACATAGGATTTCTAGCCTAAATATAGAATACATAGGCACTTCGGCCCCAAAAATCATAAATACGCAGGCCCTCTTATATGTTCCTACATATGGAATCTTATAGAAGGCCCTCATAATCAGAAGGCACTTCGACCCCAAAAATCATAAATACGTAGGTCTATCACATAGTTTGTCTTGGATCAAGGGTAGGTCCAAGGGAGGTCCTTCTTATCTGTAGGCAATATCTATCCATAACACTACCATTCTCATAATAAGGCACCACTTGGGAGGTTCTCTTGTGTAGTCTCCTACATAGGCATCATCTAACCCATGACATTCATGCTTTGATACCCCTTGCAACAACCAATCTAGTCACTGTTGCATGTTATCCATAGCCTAGTACCTTATTGTATTAGTATCAACTCTCTACCTCAACCCCAATGGTGTTGGATCATCATGCTTAACCCCCCCATGACAATGGGAATACCTAGTTGGGCTCACTGCTGCAATATTTTCAAACACATACAATAAATGATTAGTACCATACATTGATAAATTCTACTCTAGGTAATCAAATCAAATCAAATCATACATACCATCTAGGCCCCAGGCCCATCTAGGTGGTAAGGGAATCTCATGATCACTTTGGTAGTTCATTGCCTCATAGGGATAGTCCTCAATGCAGATCGATAAGTGGTCCCAATATGAAAATAACTCGATGTGAAACACATTCCCTTGTCCCCCACTCCCTCTCCATGTTAATACATGCCCCCATTAGTTTATCCATGGCTCCTAAGGACCGCCATCACAGATACATAGATGAGGATGAAGGGTGGTTATCTTCTCAAAGACGAAAGCACACAAAAATGTCCTAAAGGAAAAGTTACCTCTTTAATCCATGTTATAGGAGCTAAGCTATCACTTCAATGCCATTAACACCATATATTCTTACCCATAGTATGTCTTGGCTAGCATGTTCTCAACGAGCACCATCAAGCCCCTTGAAATACTATGAGAAGCATGAGTCCCCATTATGCAAACCACTATCACTACAACATCACATGTCTCCAAGAACTCTAGATCCACAATCTAGATGATGTCATCTTTTTACCCTAGAATTTTGATTTCCATGGGCCTCCACTAATTATTCTAACCTCCTCCCACAACAAATAACTAGCTTTGTGTCTTAGACTACCCCCATCATTGGTATCCCAGTGAGAAAGTAGATATCATAGAGAGACAACTATATGGACTACCCCTAAACACTGAATACCCTGGTCTTTTCATCCCAATATTCCACAATGTGAGAAAGGATCCCCTCACCAACTCTAATTAATGGATTTTCAACATATTTGAGTAATACATATTGAGCTAGGGCCCCTCAGACCACCTACTTTCCATTGGCTATAGTTTGTAAGTCCTTGAAATCTTATTCATGCAAAATCACTCTAAATCTATCCATATTTACATAAAAAACTCCTTTTTCCTATTATATTTCACCTACTCATATTTTACCCAGGGCTAGTACAACTTTTACTCCTAATGAAAATTGTGGGCCCAAAATTGCACCAAACTTGTGCAGAAAACACCCCTATTTTTTTCACTACACTAGTGTGGAAATATGGGTTAGTTCCTACACTCTAAGGATAGAAACTTCCCCCATTTCTTGCACTAGAATAATTATTAAACCTCAGTTGCAGTTCCTTATATTTGATAGGCTCAACTCAGTCGTTCTTAGAGCCATCAATTTGAGCTTCCCTCCTACTAGCTCACTTCATATATTGAGATCTCTTCTTCCTATTGCATAAGTATCCTCTAGTTGTTTCCATCCCCCACCCTTCCCCATAACCCTGCCTAACCACCCCCCCCCACCGGACCCCTTAGGAGGTTCTCATTTCTTAGGTATCCAGACTAGTTGCGGTCATTATGCTTCTATGTTTGACTTGGCCCTTTTATCCAAGAATGTATATATAGGATTGCTCACCTCATTGTATTGTATTTCTGTGCCCCTTCACCAGGATCATATTTTGTATTGTACCAAGACCCCATTTTGTCTCATTGGCCTGGCCTATGTATTCCATGACACACCATTATATCATTTTTATGAGATATCTCAATGAGTATGGGTATGTCGACCTCGTCCCTATTGAGATCTTATACACATATTGCTTTTGTGACTTATTTCTAGTAGGTGATTCTCCTTTTCCATTTTGTGGGTTGTCCTCCTTCCTTGAGCACTCCACTCTTCCCTCCTATATTTGGATAAACAAATTGTGATGTATTTTAGTCATGTGATTTTCTCCTAACCTCAAACAACATGAGGCAATTTGTTATCACATTAAAACTATCCACTTGTGTTATTTCCAGTAGTATTAAAAAAATATGTCACTATTAATTTTCATAACCTCCATTTTCATCCCGTTTCCACCACCATATGACCTCAAACTCACTAGAAATAACCTAGTGAAACCCTAAAGTTGACAAAAAAAATTACAGTACAGATATTACCCCTAATAAAAGTGCGCTCGGAAAATGTGGATAATACCCCCAAATGCTACACTACTTCACAAAAAATCTATTTTTGATTGTTTCCAATCCTCATTTTCCATAGTGGGTGGTTAGTTATATGTGGACCATATTAAACCCTAATTGTTATTGTTAGCATTGATTCTATCATCTTTAACCACTATTTGGAAGATAGTGTCAAGAGGGTTTAACCAATATTTTTCTTATAAATAAATCATTTTAGTTCACTCTATCAAATCATCAATTATCACAAGTAAGGTTATGCTCCCCAAAGGATTAAAACCAACACTACCAAAATATCACCAAAAATATTGAGGAACTCTTCCTCTTGATAGTATATTTATTTTCCAGTTACCTTACTTATCCACCAACAACAGAGTCATCAACACACCAAGGAAGCCAAGGATCCATCCCAAGGAGGGGCTTTGGATTCCTTCAACTTCAACAATCTCATATACAAGGTGTATTATTTGGCCCTCCCATTGGTACTGGAAGATTCTTTACATCCTTTCAAATTTTTTGTTCATGTTTAGTCTAATACTTTATTTCTTATGTTCTTTCAATAAGATAGAGTTTGATGATTGTAAAGTAGACTTAGGGTTTGATTTTCACACTCTAAACACCATTTTGTTTGGGCTTAATGTACAACCTTTAAGCTAGTGAGATTTGCTCACCCTTTTTACAAATCTACACCAACATTAGCTCATGGCTTGAATATCATGATAAGAGATCTAAGGGGTAGTCTAGTTTTGAAGTTATGAAATCCAACTTTATATCTCCTAATAAATCCAAATATTATAGTTGAATATTGTTAGAACAGCAAGGTTAATCTCCTTTGTTGTGTTATTGACTTTAGAAAATATTTTGATATGGTCCCTATAAATAACCTCTAGAAGAGGCTAGAAGATGTATGGGTGCCTTTTGGGTTGAGGCATGCAATAATGAGGGTATACAAAAGGGTAATTCCAAGTTTAAAAATAATGATTGTTGATAGAGGAAATCAATTGTAATATAGAAAGATAAGAAATGTTTTCCTTGGTTGTCTACTATCTTTAGTATTTATTTTAACAAGTTAAAAGACTGGCGAGAGGAACTAGGTTGTGAAAGTGCGACATTAGCATGATTACTCATCATTCATCTTATATATGTAGATGATATTGGACTTTTAGGAAGGAGCTTCTATGACCTTGATAAGCATATTAAAATTATCAAATATTTTTGGACTAACTCTAGGATGTTTGTAAATACAAATAAGAAACGCTAATTATCATAAATCAAAACAAATGACATACCTTGATTTTGTTTATGATAACAGAAACTTTGAAGAAGTTCATTTTTATAAGTATCTCATAATTGATTTTCATCACAAGATCAACTGAAACTAAAATGTTGAAAAAAAATCAATGGAGGTTGGAAAGCTTATTTTGGCCTTTAGAACAAATGTAATACTACATAATTTTTATTTTAGGGAAACAAAAAGGTCCTCTTTGATGCCCCTCTTACCCTAATGACTATACATGGCTATGAGGATTGGGGTTGTAGTGTTTCCAATTAAACTTGGAGGAAATTTGAGAAAATCTAGAAGCATTTTATAATAAATAACCTTAAAAGTAAAATTAATGCACCTTATCTTATCCTCCTTTCATAACTAGGATTTCACCATTTAGAGTAAGGCTATGATCAAGTCCTTAATCTAAAAGCAAAAGATAATTAATATTAAGAATGGGAGGATTCCTGTCACTACTTCAAGCATTAGTCAAATTCAAACAATGATGAAAGTGGGTTTGAGTAGAGATGTAGTTTATTGGTTAAACCATTGGGAATAGTGGAGGAGAACACTCTCCAATCTATCAATAACGTTAAGAGAACTATTAGAACTAATTTTAAGAGAAAATGTTGAATGGTAAGGAGAATAAGAATACGAAAACATTGAATTATTACAAAGAAATCATTAAACCTCAGTTATAAGATAAAAACTAGGTTCATGTTTGTCATCTCAAGAAAGAAAACAAGACTACAAATATAAGAACAAATTCCCATAAGTTTCATTGTGAAACAAAGCATTGGAAGAGAGCTAGAAAATATGTAAAATGTGTTATACCAATATAGTATAGGGTGAAATCCACTTTCTCTTAAAATGCATCTAATTTTCAAAACATTGTAATAAAATTGAATTCCATAACTTCTTAACACATAAAAATAAAAATAAACTTTAATTTTTCATTTGAAAGTTATATAATGATATAAACAACATGATAAATCAAAGTAATTAAGTTAATTTTGCAAGTATGATACACCAAAGTTGGTCTCCATACATAATCATCATCATCTAAACAAATTATTAAAAAAAACCTTTAAATTCTAACATTAAGATACACAAAACAAATAAAATGGTTTTTCTCCATCATTAAAGGTAAACCAAACATGGATTGGATAATCTCTAACTCTTACGCTCTCTAGAGCCCATGATGGGGGAGATGTTCATGTAACATGACACATTAAAATAATAATAAAACATTAAAATAATAATAATTACTAATAAATTACTAATAAAAAAATGAAGAAAATAATAAAACTTTATGTCTACTCATATATAGAGAGAAAGAGATCAAATCTCTATAGGTGAAAACCTTTTTTAAAATGTAAAATTTAAGAAAAGGTTAAAGGTTTACACCTCAAGAGATTTGTTCCAACTTAACACTTAATAGATCATGGGTTAAAATGGATCTATACCAATAATACTTAAGTTAACAATACTTAAGTTAACAATGCTAATTACCACAACAAATTATGTTGTACTATGTGATTGATAAAGTTTTTCAAATCTTTATTATTTATTTGTTATGAAAAAAATCATCTAGATATTACTTGGACTTTGAGTTTATTTTAAATGTTAAGCCTTTAAGCCTTTGTTTACACGAATCCATATTCAACTTGTCCTCATAAATGGACAAAGTTTGTCTTCAACGTGTGCTCCTTTTATACTTGCGAATTTATTTAATCCAATATGGCATCAAGATTTATGCTCCTATTAATAAAGTTTTAAAATTTTAATTTATTAATTTAATATCTCATAATAAAGTTTTAAAAATTCAATTTATTAATTTAATATATTATATTATTTTTTTTTAAATAAATTTTATTTTTTATTTTTTAATTATTTATTTATTTTATAAATTTAAAATTTCAATATAAAAATATTTATAATTTTATCAATATATTAAAACTTAATAAAATAATAAAATAAATGTATTAAAAGTTTATCAATAACAAATAATAAATTTAATACAATAAATTTCATTAAAATAATTTTTAAATAGTTTATAAATTCAAAACTTTAATACAATAAATTTCGTTAAAATAATTTTTAAATAGTTTATAAATTCAAAACTTATTAAACAGTAAGTTTTTATTCCCATTCTTAATTGCACAATTTAAATCTTTTTAATTTTATTCATTGTTTTTTTTTTTTTAATTATTTTATTATTTTATAAATTTTTAATATTAAAATATTTTATCAATATATAATATAAAACCTAATAAAATGAATAAAATAAATTTGATCAAAAAGTTTTTAAACTTAATAAAATAAATTTAAATAATTCATAAATTCAAAACTTATTAAACACAAAATGCAAAGGGAAGTAAGTTTTCTTCCCATTCTTAATTGTACGAATCTAATTTTTCTAACATATTATACATCTCATCAACCTATAATTCAAACTCCTTACCATATTTATATTTTCCATATACTTATTAAGAATAAGTATATGTTGAGTTTCATTGAGATTTTTTTATAATTGTATTTTTATTTTTATTTCTGTATGTACTATTTTGTTGGAGGAAAACTAAAGTTTTATATCCTAAATGATATTTAAGAGATTCAAATATCATAAATAAAGCGTTAAACCATCCAATAAACTCTCTCAATAATATTTATGAAACTCAAATACCACTGAAAAGCATAGTGTAACATCCTCGATCACCTAGGTTGGGCCACGATACATGAGAGAACGCTTTCATTCTCTCTGCGGAACATATTGTAACTTATCCAGTATCCAACTGAGCTATGCCACATAAATTTTTCGACTTGCATGCAATTAAAACATATACACGCAGAACTCTTGCGGAAATTTATATATATAACGTAAACAAACAAATACATTTGTAAATGCACAGACTCATACGGAAATGACAGTAAACATATACATACAGCATCAACAGGCAATACCCATAAACACACAGACAGTTATAACCACGCATAGGATAAACCCATAAAATAAATACGTAAATACTTAAGCAGCATGCAAATTTATCACACAATTGGCACTTATCTTGGTAAGAATATCACCAACTACGTCCAAAACTTCCACAAACCTCCCAGCCTTAGACCATGTTGTTCATCAATCTCAACAACGGGTCACCCCCGATCTGGGACTAAACTCCACCCGAGTAAAGGGATTCCTAACCAGGCTAATGGTTCACAGACAATAGAAAAGACTCTGTCACAGGTGCCAACTCAAACTAACAGCCTATAGTCCCTCATTCCCCACATGCCTGTACCACCCCAGGAAGTGTGCCCCTTCTCTGCTCAACAGTCCTTCAGTTGCCCCACTTCCTTTCCGGGATTTAGCAATAGGCCAGACATGAAGTCTTAGAGCCCTGTAGTTGCAGTTTAGCACCTTCAAGAAATCAATTCCCAACAATTCTCTCACCCAGAGAGGAATTTCTCATAGGCCTGACAACCCGCCTCTTCAATATCCCACGGGCCTGTCAACCAGCTTCTTCAGTCTAGCTCCCAAGCTAAACAACTACACAAACAATTATGTCTATGGATACAAGTTCAGGATCAGTGACATGAAGATACGAGGATAGCTCAGTGAGTGTCTAAATACTCATGGATGATTGACTGGATGACTGAATGATGGGAGGAATGATGGAAAGAATGTCGGGAAATGAACTAAGTCCAAACAATATGTATGCATGTCCCCAACTTGACACTTGTCATGTTGGGAGCTACTTTGGCCCACTTTTCCCAACATTAGAACTTAGGATAAAATAAGTATTCATACTTTATGATTTAAGAAATATTAATATAATATTCCTTTTTTGGCTTAAGCTCCCTAGCTTAGCCCCTTTTCCTTAACTTTTAGACCCCTCCCTTTCTCTAACTAGTGGAGTTTAGTCCCCCATACTCTTTTATCGTGGTTGGTCTACGCGCAATGATGTATTTTATATTAATCATGTGACATATACAAAAATATGCGCACTAGCCTTTAACATATAGGCTCTTCGGCCTAATCATCACAAAATAGCTCACTAGCCTATAAAACATAGCATATACACAAAGGCTTGCTAGCCTCAATATCACGTGCACTTAATATGTTGCGCACAGTATCCTGGAATGTGCACACTTCATCTTTTTACTGTGCAGTACATGCGCGCACTATGCCATGAAAGGTGTATAAAAAAATTGTTATCAAACAACTCACCATCTTAGGTACATTTGCATTTACATTTACAATTGGGTTCGGCCTAGGGATATTACAATCCCCTCCCCTTATTTATGCACTGTCCTCAATGCATCATGTACACATATACAACAAAAGTTTCAAAAATCTTCAAAAATATGCGGGTATTCTGCCCACATTGCATCCTCATGCTCCCAAATAGCATTTTTAGGACCGTACCAGGTCCATTGGACCTTTACAATCCCTATGGATCGATTCCGGAGCTGTTTGATTTTCCGGTCCATAATGCGTACTGGATGCACTTGAAAAGCGTCTTCTTGCTTCACCTGAATCACATTCCAATCAATAACATGATTAGCATCAGGTATATATTTCTTTAGCAATGATACATGGAATACATTAAGAACAGACATAGATGCAGGCAATGAAATCATATAAGCTACTGGACCAATCCTTTCTAGGATTTCAAACGGCCCACAATATCAAGTTGCCAACTTTGAACAATTTCCCAACTTTAGGGAACTTCCGTTGGCCTTCACTTTCAAGAATACATGGTCCCCCACTTTAAATTCCCTGTGATTTATGCCCTTATCAACATAGATTATCTACCTGTCTTGGGCAGCCTTTAAATTTTGTTTTATTTTCAACATTTTCTCCTCCATTTCCCTGAGCAAATCTGGCCCAACCACTGCCCTATCTGTTGGGTTATCCCAGCTTACTGGTGTGTTTCACTTTCTGCCATAAAGTGTCTCAAATGGGCTCATCTTTAGAGATGTTTGGTACCCATTGTTATAAGAAAACTCTACCAAGTGTAGGTAGTGTTCCCATTTTAATAGTTTATCCATCACATATATCCTCAACATATCCTCAATCACTTGATTTACCCTCTTTGTTTGTCCATCAGATTCTGGATGATACGTTGTACTAAAATTCAAATTTGTTCCAAATCCATTAAATAATCCCTTCCAAAATTTTCAAGTAAATTTTGGATCTCTGTCAGACACAATTGTCTTGGGTATGCCATGTAATCGAGCAATTTATTTCATATAAACATCAGTAATGTTGGCTTCCTTGTGAGTGAGCTTAACTGGAATAAAATAGGCAGCTTTAGTAAGTTTATCCACCATTACCATGATAGAATCATGTTGCTTGTTTGTTCTGGTCAGTTTGGTAATGAAATCCATTGTTAAAACTTCCCATTTCCACTCAAGAATGGGTAATGGTTGTAGCAAACCAGCTGGGTGTCTATGCTCAGCCTTTACCTTTTGACATTCCAAACATTTGCCAATAAAATCAGCAATCTCTTTCTTCATGCATGGCCAATAATATTGTCTTTTGACAGCTGCAATAGTTTTCTGATATCCTGGGTGCCCAACATAAGGTACATTATGCATTTCTCTCAATATCATATTTTTCAATTCATGAGAATTTGGTACATAAATTCTGCCCCTATACATGAGAATTCCATCATTATCCGACTTGTATTCTTCAATTTCCTGCCACAAATTACCTTGCTGTAATTTTTCCACTAATTCCTTGTATTGCAAATCTATATTTGCAGCCTCCAAAATTCTATGTTTCAAATCTGATTGATACATGCTAATGATTGTGGCATGCATTTCATGCACTCTTCTACTGAGTGCATCAACCACTTTGTTCTCTTTCCCCTTGATATGCTTTATATCAAAGTCATATTCACTTAGAAATTGTAACCATCTGCTTTGCCTAGGATTTAGAGTTAGCTGATCAAATAAATATTTCAGACCATTATGGTTCGTCCTTAGTTCAAACATTTTCCCCATGAGGTAGTGTCTCCATTTCCTCAAAGCATGCACTATGGCTGCCAACTCCAAATCATGAGTGGCATAATTTCTTTCATGCTCCTTCAACTTCCTTGATTTGTAACATATAACAAACCCATTTTGAATGAGGACTCCACCAAGTCCTTCTTTACATGCATCTGTGCATACAATGAAGTCTTCATTTGGGTCTGCAATCCTTAGTATTGGAGCACTTGTTAATAATTGTTTCAAGTGTTGGAAACTCTTTTCACAATCCAATGTCCACTGGAATTTCACACCCTTTCTTTGCAAGGAAGTGATTGTGTGTGCAATCTTCGAGAATCCTTCAATAAATATCTTATAGTAGCCTTTAAGGCCCATGAATTATCTGACCTATTTCACATTCTTTGGCGCTGACCATTCTCTAATGGCTTCTATTTTCGCAGGATCCACTGCTATCCCATCCTTTGAAATAATATGTCCCAAATAATTAATTTGCTTCTGATAAAATGAGAACTTGCTCAATTTGGCATACAACTAATGCTCCCTTAATACTTGCAACACCATCCTCCAGTGTTGTTCATGCTCTTCCTTTGACTTAGAATATATAATAATGTCGTCTAAAAGTACAATGACAAACTTATCTAAGTATTCTCTGAAAACACCATTCATTAAGCACATGAAAACAGTTGGTGCATTTGACAACCCAAATGGCACCACTGTGAACTCATAATGACCATACCTTGTCCTGACGGCGTTCTTGTTGACATCTTCCTCTTTAAAACTTACCTAATGGTATCATGACCTGAGATCTATCTTGGAAAATATCTTTGCATCCTTCAATTGATCAAAGAGGTCATCAATTCTTGGCAAAGGATACTTGTTCTTTACAGTCACTTTATTCAATTGTCTGAAATTAATGCACAGTCTTAATGTCTCATATTTATTCTTCATGAAAAAGACTGGGGCACCCCAAGGTGACACACTTAGGCGTATATAACCCTTCTTCAAAATTTCTTCAAGCTGCATTTGCAACTCCTTTAGCTCTGGTCTACTCATTCTGTAAGGAGTGTTTGACACTAGAGCTGCTCCAGGTATTAAGTTTATAGAGAAATCAATATCTCTCTTTGGGGGTAGTCCCAGTACCTCCCTGAACACATCTTCAAACTCTTTTAGGACTGCATAATATTCCAAATTTGGCACCTTATATTTAGGTGTCTCTTCCATATGAGCTACAAAGATTTGACACCCTTTTCTGTAACATTTCTTTAGCTGCAATGCTGAAATTTCTCTGATGGTTACTATCCTGGGAATTCCCTGCACTTTCCTTAGGTTCCCTTCCTCATCCAAGCAAGTAAATTCCTTGTTATGACAGTCTAGGATAGCATGTTGTTGGTCCAACCAATCCATCCCAATTAGACAATCATAGGAACCTAAGGGAAAGATGTTCAAATCTGCCCTTGTCTTCAGTCCATTCATGTCCATAAGACATGACTTAACTATCTCATTAACTTTTCTTTTGGCTCTGGTAGCCAACTTCACCAACCAATATTTTCCATGCTTTCTTCTTGGTAAATGCAAACTTTCCACTATCTTAGGATCTATATAACTATGACTAGCTCCTGAATCAATTAAAATAGCACTGGTTTGGTTGTTGATCATACCTTCCACTTCAATCATATGTGACAGATACTCTACTTTCTTGTTATCTAGGGCTGCATAGATCCCTGATACATTTCTTCCCATGTCCTCCACTATTTCAGCTTGTTGTACATTGTGGACAGTCTTGACCTTTTCACCTCTGTGAGGACAATCTCTGAACATATGATCTCTTTTACAACCCCAACATTGAATAGTTTGTTGCCTTGGCCTTTGACCCCTGGTCTCAAACATTATGGGTTCTCTAGAAGTTGGTTGTCCCTGAGTATTATTTCTAAATAATGGTAGCTTAGATCCTTTCTTCCTCTGATCCACCTTGAATTTATTTATGTCTTCCCAAGCTTTTTGGAAATTTGGCCTTGATTTTTGTTGATCATATAGGCATTTAGCTTGCCTTACGGTCTCCTCCAATGCCTTGGGATCATCATATTGTATTTTGTCACTGATGAATGATGGCAATACACTCAAATACCTTTAAATCTTAACTGTCTCATCCTTCATGAAAGAGACATACTTCAGTAATTCTAAAAACCTTCTCTCATATTCATCTATGGTCATACTCCCAAGCTTGAGTTCAAAGAACTCTTTCATTTTCTTGTCATAGTATCTCTTAGTCAATAATTTATTCTCAAAATACTTCTTGAATTCCCTCCAAGTAACACTTTTCTCTTTAATGTGTTGCACCTGCACAAGTTGATCCCACCACATGGATTTTTTTCCCTTGAGTTGATAGATGGCAATTCTTCCTTCTACATGAGAAGAATAATTATGCAATTGAAAACACTTTCTCATGCCCAACAACCATGTTTATGCATCTTCATCCTTCTTGTGCTCACCATCAAATGTAGGAGGTTTGATTTTGTTCATTTATCCTTGCAGTTCATCCACCCCATAACTCTTATGCTTCTTGACAGGGGATGGACTTGAGCTGTTGTGTGTTCTCTTATTGGAATGCTTCGAGGAGTGGTGGTGATGTCTACTAACACTTCTTGTTCTTCTTTTCTAATAAGGAGACTTGCGACTTACTGATTTTCTTTAGCCACTCTCCTTATTCAATTTATTTTATATTATGTTCAAGCTTTGCATTAACTTCAAGTTGAAGTTATCCTGCTACTCCTTGGCTCTCATAAGTTTTTCATTATCAGCTTTATGGCTTTGGACATCCTTCTGCAAATATTTAATGGTCTCCACCATATTCATGTTTTCATCCCTTCCTTCTCCATGTCCATTTTAATTTGTTCCTTCAATGCCCAAATGTAGATCCATCCCTCTTATCTCATCTTCCTGGTTGTAATTCCCTTCACTATTAAATTTGAACATTTTTGTGACGAAGTTTCATCGACATAGGGTCGTTTTTGAGACTAAGATGGATTTTTTTTCGTCGGAATCCATTCGTTAGTGTGGCAGCCACACATGAATCTTCACCGGTCTAGTGATTGGGAAAAGGATCCTATTCACAATAGGGAAAATTTCGGCTACCGACGAATATTAGTTGGTCAAATGACTAATATTAGTCACAAGAGTGACCAAGACAACTCTGGAAAACTTAGTCAATAAACCAATTTGAGTTGGTAGAACGATGAATATTAGTCGCTAGAGCGACCAAACCTGAAGGTAAAAAGGTCAAACAAAGGAGGATCAATTAATCACTAGAGCGACCAAGTCACCTAGTTTACGACCAAATGGCTATACAAGTGACTAACATGTTAGTCGCTAGAGCAAAAAATGTTGGTGTTTGTGACCAAATGGAAATGCAAGCGATGAACATGTTAGTCACTAGAGCGACCAATGTTGGGGTATTTTCAAAAAAAAAATTATGCCATTCACACAAGAATAGAGAAGAGCAGCGAGTGTGTGAGGAGAAGATGATTGTATGCCGAAGAAGGCTATTGTAGTTCTCCCTTGAATAAGAAGAATACCAATAATCATTGCCCATGTTTTTTTCCTGATTTGGGTTTCCACATAAATCACTGTGTCCAGTGTATGAATGATGTTCTTGGTTTAATGTGTGTTTCATCTTACTTATTTTATGCTCTCTTATATGCTATGTTTTGCTTCTTCTACCCAACAAAAGAAATGGTGTTTATGGTGGGATTATGGTGATGGTGAAGAATGCAGTGAATATAATAGTAGCAACTCGGGGTATGTTTCTCAACAACACACAAAATATCCCACGGATTGCAAAGTTACACACAATTTTTTTTGGCTCTCACACACAAATTTCAATCGGAAGTTCAATCATATTCAAAATCTCCAGCTGTATATGGTCTCCTCGAATGGCATTGGTTTCTTTCACTTTGGTTTTGGCAGGAAGAAGTTAAAAGCATCAAAGAAGATTTCAAATTGTTGTTGTCATCTCAGACAATGTATTTTGTAGCCTTTAAGATCTTGAATTTTGAACAGTACCAACAAATTTAGTACCTGGGTGTTGTATCATCGTGTTAAAAGATGAAGAAAATGTGGACAATTGTTGCACATTAAAAGTGTTTTCCAGTAAGAAACTTCTTGTTGCAATAGGACATTGGAAGGGAAGGACAAATTTTTATGGTTTCACAAATATTATGTCACACACTCAAATCCAATTTGTGAAGAGGCATTGTTGGTTCATTACAGGGCATCATTGAGGAGAAACGTCATCCAAGAGTGCCAAATCATAGTTGAACAACAATTATCAAAATGTCAAACAACGCCCAAGTGCTAGTCTAAAGAAGTGAAACAAATAATGCCAAGGGAGTCAGCTCATACAATTTCAATTTTAAAACCAGTAAAATTAGCAACCCATCGAGGGAATTCCCAAATTCTCGGGCAATTGCAATTTTTAAATCAATTAAAGGATCGTGATTAAATTGAGAACACCAAATTTGTTCTTGAAGTCATTTTCAAGTGCAGATGTTGATGAGATTACCAATTTTGTTTTGGGAGATGACATTGACTGAAAAGGTAGATTGTATGGAAGGGCCTTCTATTAAGCAAATCCTTATTGTGACATAGATTCAATGTTTTATAAATATGTCTATGGAGTGACTGATACTGATGGTATGAACCCTCTATCAGTTCATCGGCTAACAGGTCGACTTGTGCCACCAATTTTGAAGGAAACGACTACAATTAGGAATGAAGACAGTTACTTTTGGGTGAAAAACATAAATAATGGCTTTAATGCCTTCATCAATCTAATAAATGCTTAACCATATGTATTGATGCTTTATTACTTGAATTAATTGTTGATCACTCCATAAACAATGTGTGAATAATGGTTACTAATAGTGAGTAGTTATGGATGCAGAAGATGCACCAACCCTCCACCATAGTAACAAATCTAAAACATATTTTCCACGAATGAGAAATGAGTGTGAATCATCGACCTATAATATCACTATGGATATCGACAATGTTGGCCAAATGTAGTAGCAAGGAAAGTGTTAAGAAATAGGCAATATATTTCACAAAGTGTGGGTTATTGTAGAAGTGAAAATCAACTATGGAGTTCACAAAAAATCACTGGAGAAACATTGAACATACGAGAGCCTATAGATATGGATTTAATACAAAGTAATCCTACCATGTAGCATATATTCCAACAAACAATATGGATGGCATTATTTGACTTACTTATTGGATACATCAATGCAATTACTATAGATTTTTCTCAACAGTTGCACAAAATACCATCGTAATTCGAGGTTTTTAAGTTGGCACAACATTTTAAGATCTTGGAACATTAGAGACATTGGAGGATCATTGGCATTCCATATTACTTAACGAAGTTTCTCCAAAGGATGGATATAGAAGTCCAATCGAGAACATAAGCAGTTGTAGCACACCATGGGTTGATTAAGCTATTTGTTTTCGATGAATTATGAAGAATACAACCATATGTCACATGGGACATGTTCATTATCCATCCTGAAGAAAATTTAGCATCAAAACCATGTATTCAAAACTCATCACATGCTTTAGAACATGTGCCAACACTAGTAGCTGAAGAATCCATGGAGGCTAAAGAGCCTACATCAACTATTTCATAAGAAGTAGCAGAGTGTGAAGAAGGAGTAGGAGGATATCTCCTCAATAGATTAGGAACTAGAATCAAATATTTTTGGGGCTGCAAAGGAAAATACCTTAGCCCAAGCGAAGGAGCCATTTGATATTCTAGATTCCCCATAGCAAGAAGATCTTGCCACCCTGTTAGGGGTTCCAATTGTTAAAGGAAAAGAAGAAATCAACAACCTTGTTGACAAAAAGACACTTGTGATACATGAAGAGAGTAGCTATGTTATTGAGCATATTCCGAAGAGGATAAGGATATATGGTTCGAATAAGCTGCAAAAGAGGATTCTAACACACATTGTAGCCACAAATTCAGTTAAATTTTTGATGAGACAGTTGTTGATTCCTCAAGATGAAGTAGCAATGGAAGCAATAAGAAGAATCAAAAGGTGAGAACTTTGTTTTTGTCATTGAGCATAACCAAGTAATCACTTAGCTGGAAGAGAAATTTTCTTTAACTACAATAGATTTTAATGAAAATTTAGAAGTCCTCGGTAATGAAAATACCAAGATAAAAATTGACCAAGTAAAACAAATGCAAGAAACTACAAAAAAGGATTAGGAAATTGCAAGATTAACATATGTATGTGAGAAGATTTATTAACAAGCTTACAAAATGTCGGCACATAGACCACTTGCTAGGATCTATGCTTTATACTTAAAAGAGCAATGGTACAAATTTAACATTGAATGATACATATCTCTTATGAAGACAAATTTCCAAAACCCTTGGAAATTTTGTGAATTGTATTTTGATATCACCCCTAAAAGGAGAAATCTCCTTTGCAAACCTTACCTACACAACTAGGCATTGTAACAAATATTGAGGTCACCAAACCCCTATGTTGGGTGTGTGTAAATATGAGAATTTAAGTATGGGTTTCAGAATGAAACTATGAGATTCACAACTAAAAAATAACATGAGCCTAAAGAGATTATAGTAGAATTGAAGATAAGAGTAGAAGGGGCCAGACCAAGTAAGGTATGGAAAAATCATATCCGCCTAACAGTAGATCCATATGCCTAACCAATTCTTGAGAGAATACACTTGGAGGTTTCAAAAAACTCATCAACACCTCTGATGGGTGTTCTATAGGCATTAAAAAGACACTTAAAAACCTTAATTAAATTGTCAACCTGAGGTAAGTAACTTAGAGTTGTAGAAAAATATATGCCAAAGGTAGAAGGTTGGTAGGAGTATAATCTAACTAATGGAGGAAGTTATATAAGGCTAATCTACTCAAGGAAAGCTATCTAATGAGAAAACCCTACTAAAAAAATTGAAACTAGGTAACCTAAGTACTTATGGGCCAAGGGTCGATGGATAGTTCCTAAGAAAGCAAATGAAAACTTTGTGTAAAGAAAACTAGTTTAACAATAAGCAAAAGCAAACTACTAAGCATAATAAGCAAATGACAAAAGCAAACTTCTTTAACTTGCCAACCTACGTTCAATGAGCAACTACCCTATGAAAGAAAATAAATAAGCAAGTAAGCAAAATCACCTATCTAACCTATTAAAACAAATAGACAAGTAAGCAAAGACACCTAACTAACATACTAAAGCAAAAGACAAGCAAAGGAAACTAACTAACCTATGAAAGAAAAATACAAGTAAGAAAAGGAAACTAACTAACCCACGAAAGAAAAAGACAAGTAAGCAAAGGAAACTAACTACTGCAAGAAAAACTTCTTTGAACAACTATCTAGCCTAAGAGGCAAGTGGACTAAATGCCTAATGCAAAACTATTTCTCTTGCATCAAAGCAAATTTAAATGCTCAATGCAATGCATGAATGGAAATCTAATCTATTGAGAGCAAGAAAGAATAACAACTAATTCTTGAGAAAACTGCTATCTAATCTATCAAAGCAAAGTCTATCTATCCTACAACAGTAAATAAGACTATTTCCTAAGCTATGAAAGCAAGAAACTATATCTATGAAAGCAAGAAAACTATTCTTTTAACTTATTACAATTCAAATATAATGTTGGTGGTTGTGTGAATGCCTTCGGTGGCGATGGATGATATATTGATGACACTTGACAACAAAGGACAATTCCAATGGTATAAGCTCAACACTAATCTCGATGGCAAAATGAAAGGTGTGGAGTAAACAATCCAATCAAACTTAGCCTTGATAAAAGTAATGTTAAATACCCTGCATATTCATGTATAAACCATCAACAACATAACGAGATCATCATTATTTAACTAAGAAATTTAATTGCATTTTAATCTATGAAAGGAAATTGCATAAAAGAAAACTATGCTATGTCTACTCTAACCATTCAAACTACAATAAAGAAATAATTAAAAACAAAAATTAAAAAGTGATATTAAAAAGTAAATTAACAATCTATATTAACCAACAACTAATTAAATGAAATCTATATAAAACTGAAGTAAGCAAGCTGTAACTAAAAACTGGAATTAAATCTATCCATCCATCAATCATTGTCAGAAGAAAACCCAAA
>ML777727.1:775961-790368 GCA_009831015.1 Picea engelmannii
ACTTGACTGTAAAATTATAAAGGAAAGCATCATTTAACATCTACTTTGCACACAGGGTTAGTAGAGAGAGAGAGAGAGAGAGAGAGAGAGAGAGAGAGAGAGACTTTCTAATCACACACAAGGTTAGTATAGAGACTTGCAAGCCAATTCCTAATCTACAAAATCAGTGCATGCTAATACATATCATCATCTAACCTGCAAAAGAAAAACAAGACAATTAAGCTACATCAAATTAATTAACTAAATAAAAATACACATATACAGGAAATAAAAAGAGAGCAATTAAATTAGGAAATGCAAAATAGACATGAAGATAGTTACCAGACTGTTGGTGATCCCCCTAGCAAGTTTTGTTCACTCTCTAAAAGCACACCACGAACTCAGTAGGCCGAATTCACCATAAAAATCCAAAAACGCAGTTCTGGCATAATTCTAGCAATGTAAAAACTCAAAACAGGGAAAAATGAATTTGTCTCTAATCTAATGGCTCTTCTACTTGCTTAACAATATTATGACCATCCTATTAGTATTTATAAGCTTACAACCCAAGTGGTTGGCCACAGGAGGGTCAAACCACTTCTAATTTTGACAAAATACAATAAATGATGCCCTAACAGATAAAACAGAGTGAGCCAATAATCACCTTCTTTGGAAAACTAAAAATGAGTTGTCTGGAGCTCAGTAGCTGGAGGGAATAAGGAAAAACAAAACCCATGTTCCCAATTCACCCAACATTAGCCGCCAATTCCATAACCGCCAACTCGCCTTCCATTTCTGTGCAATACGGAGTGCTGGAATGAGTGTCAGATCGAGTGCCGGAACAAGTGTTGGATCAAGTGCCGGATCAAGTGCCATAACTAGAAACATAGTGCGTTTTTTCCCTGTAACACCAAAAAAACATGAATTAGCTCCTGGAAACCATAAAACATGATGAATTATACTTGATTCAATCATTAAACATGAATTACACGTACCTTATGGCGATCATACCATTTTATCATGAAATTCTTCAAAAATCTCCTTTAAAAGATGAAAAATGCATATGAACATGTAGCAAAAATGTATAATAACCATCATGAAAGTGATCATATCTCGGGCCCAACATTACCCCCACACTTATGATTTTGCAGGTCCCACTGCAAACAAAAAGAAGTTACCCCTTAGAACTAGGCTTGCTGAGGAGGATCAGCTTTGGAAGCCTCTCCTTCTTGTTGTGTAGGCTTAGCCTTGTGCCTCTTGTGTTGCTTTATTTGTGCCCTGAGGCTGTGGTTAGATTTAGTCATTTCATCAACCAGCCACTAAAGGGAGTTGACCTTTGCCTAAAGGACTGCATTGTCATGATGAAGGTGTACATCTATTGTCTTCCTCTCTTCCAACTATTGGAGAAGCTGGTGATTTTATTTTTGTAGTTGCTCTATGGTTGGGAAAAAATCAGTGATCTCTGAGGAAGGCTTAGATCCTTTGAGGTATGTGGATAATCTATCAGTTTTAGGATCTAGATTGGGCATGGGTGAAGTAGGAGTGATGGGAGATCGGTAAGGTGAGGTAGGTTCTGATTTTGTTTTCTTTAGTGGCTCTAATCCATCTGCAGAGACTTCCCTAAGTTACTTATGAGGGCTCTCAAGGTCGAAGGATACTTGGATCGGATCCGAAGCAGGTGGAGGTTTTTCATAAGGTTTGATTCTTGTGTTGTAGGTACTCTTCTGAAAGGGTCCTTTACCAAATCGATTAGCTCCCCTCTTGTTTGTAGGAATAATGGGAAAGTCTTGCTGCATTACTTCTTGGATATTTTTAGGTGTAGGATCAAGAGAGAGTGAAGGCATTGGGGGGTCAACAATAGGCTTCTTTTGGTCTTTTCTATTGGTATTTTTATCTAATGAAGAAGTAGGGATGTCAACAAGATTTCTGTATTGTTTCGTCAAAGAGAGGGTTTGTGCAAGGAAGATTGGAGTTCTTGGAGAGCGAGACTTGGATGGAGAGATAGTTTTTAGGCTAAGTGGATTTTTGTCGGTCTTAACTGTTAAGTGAGGGTTTGCAAATTGGTAGATAAATGCATCCCAATTTTGCCCCTGTTTATCTAAATCAGATAGAACAAGGATATTGATCAAGCCATGGTGGAAGAGACTGTTGTGGGGATTAGTCACATTTTTTCTCACTTGAGAGGATATCTTCTCCAAGTTTTTGAGAAAATAGAAGGGGATGTTCAAGGGTTTGTTGAACAGAAAATGAACCAGCAATCTAAAATGACAAGCTTTGAAAGTAGAGTATCAACCTTTGCATGTAATTAACCTTATGATGATGATGAGGGGATTAACCAATTTTTCCTTTATCCACTCCGTAGCATACCCTTTTGCTCCTGAAATGCTCTCGAATTCGGGCTTAAACACCTTGTTGTAACTTGAGCACGGCAATTGGTGGTTTTTGAACCATATATCTCCCATTCTTGGGAGCTTTGTTGCAACAACAATGGACTCTCCTATGACTTCAAAGGTGCGAGACCCTACATGTGATGTCTTACCATCAAAACCAACTGCAAATTGCACAGAGAGGTCGTCATTGTGGCCCTACAATCTAGACAAAAATGGCCCCCAGCCTATGCACAAAAACACCTCCCTGTATTATGCAAATTCAAGAATGGCAAATAGGTCTGCATAGGAGGAGGGTTCCTATCTCCTAAGCACTGTGACATAGGTGAATTTAACCAAGAAAGGGCGTGAACAGGCCAAAAGATGGCATGAATTGGGCACGATCTGAGAGCAATTTGAACAAGGGACAAATTGGTAGAGGTTGGGAGTGATTCCTTAACACAGGGTAGAGAAAATGGCAAGCGAAAGTGAGATAATAGAGTGCCCAGCCCAATTTTGGATGCTCTTATGGTGGAGTACGTTGCCCACATGTGCGCACGAGCTACCATGTGTGGGAAATTCGAATTTGATGGCAAGCTTTGGGGCAATGTAGTAGTGCGTGGTTAGATCAATGTCCAAGTCTGTTGACTTGGACATTTGATCATAAATATATGAAGCATCTTTAATCAATGCCTAAAACCAATTCAATTGAATGATTGATTGATGGTTACCTAGAATCTAGGATAGTTACTGGTGTGTATGGAACTTCATTCAACACTTCAAAAGACATCTCATACAGCACCTCATCTAGTACCTCATACGTACTTCATCTGGTACTTCTGTGTTAAGTGCATTTTCACCTCTTATCATGGATAGCCTGCAAATTTAAAGTGTTTTTGACAACCATAGTGGTTAATGAGCAGAGGCAGAATGCTCCATGCTCACCCAATCTTCTTGTATATGACATGTAATGTCAAAAACCTATAATGAATGGGTTATAGAAAGCATAAGATGTATTGTCAAACCTACACCATGCAGCTTGTAATGAACGATAAACCGATAAAGAGTGGTCTGTTAAGTATGTGTTTAGTAATTTATAGCACACAGGAGTTTAAGAATTTCAAAAATAAATTGACTATCAATGTAATAACATGTATCATAGAAATAATACAAAAATTATTGCAAAGACTTATTTCTCTAGGCAATGATCATTTGTCAGCTCATGAACCCCTCCCCAACACCTAAGTATTGTGACACCTCACAATCAAAAGTATAGGAAACTAGTCAGTATCCCCCAATAGCCTAAGATTTATAGTATGTCAAGTGTAAAGATAAAATTTCATAGCTTGGTCTGACAAGACAGTTAGAAGATGGCCCCACCTATAGGATAAGAGATCCTATATATAGATAAGAAGAGGTAGGCAAGAGAGTTTAAAGATAGTCTTAGAGTCATTTCCCAATGACAATTTTATGAGATTCATTAACCTTAGCTTAACCACACATACTCCATGTCATCTTTGTCTGCAAGTAATGTCATACATCGGGACAATTTTAAATTTATTATTTATTTTTTTCAAATCATCATCCTCGCTAAGTAGAATGCCCCATTGGCAGCAAGCCTGTTCAGTACTCCGGTGGGTTTACCTAGTCATACCACAGGCTGATACCCACTACCAGCAGACCTGTTCAGTATCCCGTTGAGTTAGCCTCTTAAACCCTCAGAGACTGGCCCTCCATCCTTTAAGATTTTAGTATAAGATTGCTTATGCAAGAAGATGGGGGAATAGCTCTGAAACAACTTTTTCTTTCTTTTTCTTTTTAATTGGGATGGTATTTATGTTAGAGGATGACTTTTCGTTATATTATTAGTGATTGTCTCGATGTAAGGGGTACTTAAGTGGACGTGGCCTATTTAAAGATATGATATAATCAAGATATTTAGTATGTAGTGGATGGTACCATTGAGAAAGAACATAAAGGTATCTCTAGGCTCAACTTAATTTCTTCCTTTGTAATTATTATGATGTTTCCATGAATAACTGCTAATTAGACCTCCTTGTTACTCTTTGATAAATACACTTGACTCACTTACTCAGTTTTCTTGGAAAAAATGTACGAGAGACCTCTAGGCTTGATAGTTATGGTATCACTTCCTTATACAGTGTTGAAGCATTTCAAGAGAAACTACTTTAGAATGCCTTAAAAAATGATAATGTTTGCAAAAATATGGTTAACTACAGTAAGTCATTATTCATTTGATTCTTTAACATTCACAAAATTCAAGTATAACAATGTTTAGAGAAAAGATCCTCGAAACTGTGTACTCCTGGTGAAATAAATACTTACAGAAATATCTAGAATTTCCTTATTAACAAAATGAAAAAAATAGTTACATATATACAGTAGGAAACTCAGAAAAGTTTTCAAGAACAAGGGGGAATTCCCCATCTACTAAGGCCAATGCCTTGTCAGCTGTCACGACCCGTAGAAAATATTCTCTGGAAATGGGCTTATGATAAAATTTAAGTCAGTGTCCATTTACCACAAAGGAGACTTGTCCATCTTCAATTGTTTTAATTTTTACAGCTTCATTGTCATATACAGTGTCTACCTCATAAGGGCCCATCCATCAGGTGGTGATCTTGCCTTTGAAGGTTATGAATCAGGAATCAAACAATAGGGCCTAATCACCAGGCTGGAAGTGCTTCTTCTTAATAAACTTGTCATGCCACTTGCTCCTCTAGTTCTAGACTAATATCATCCATTGGATGGCATCTTGCCTGATTTCATCCAACTCATTTAGTTGTAGGGCTCGTTTATTTTGTGCCTCATCTAGATTCAATCCTAAATCTGTGAAAATACAGAAGGTCCTTACTTGGAATTCTATAGGTAAAAGTACTTGTTTCCCGTACACTAGCTCATAAGGGGTATGCCTAGTGGTATTCCTCCAAGTAGTCCAGTATGCCCACAAAGCCTCTGGGAGCCTATTAGCCCAATCCTGGTGATGTAAATGAATGGTCTTGGTCAAGATGGCTTCCAAAACTTTGTTTGTGGATTCTACTTGACCATTGGCTTGTGGGTGGTATGGAGAAGATTTATGATGTTTAATCGCATATTTCTCTGTTAGCTCTTTCATCATCTTGGAAGTAAATTGAGTACCTTGGTCGATAATAATTTCACGAGGGACACCGAAGAAAGTAAAGATGTCTTCATAGATAAATTCAACAAAAAACTTCTTTGTGGCCTTGAATAGGGATTTTTCCTCTACCCATTTGGTGACATAGTCCATACAAACAAAAATTTAGTTCTTCCTACGAGACATGGGTGAAATTGGTCCTACAAAGTCGAGGGCCCATTTTTCAAAGGGTTCTATCATAACTTGGGGCTGTAAAGGCATTTCGTCAGATGACGTAGGTCTTCCTATCCTTTGGAAACTATCACAACTTCTCACATACTTGGTAGCATCTTTGAAAATGCTAGGCCAATAGTAACCTAAATGTAATACCTTATATGTTGTGCATTTGTCAGATAAATGGCCACCACATGGTCCATCATGCCAACTTTGTAGTATATCAGGTACCTCGTCCTCTCTAACACATCTATGAATAATCAAATTAGGACCTGTGTGAAAAATATCATGACCAACCCAAGAGTAATTAGCACTTTTTGTAATAATTTTCCTCTTTTCATGAGGTGACTAATGAGATGGTAACTTCCTAGTGACCAGATAGTTTTCCATATCTTCAAACCATGGGGTATTGACAGAAAGGGGAAAGAGGTGCTCATCTCGGAAACTATCATCTACATGTATATCATCATCCTTATTTTTTTATTCAGGAAAGAAAGTCAGCTACTACATTATCTTTCCCAAGTTGGTCAAGCACAATAATATTAAATTCTTGCAATAACAAGAGCCACCTAGTCACTCAACCATTAGTTATAGGTTTGTTCATGAGGAACCTAATGGAGGAATGATCAGTGTGTACAAATACTTCATAACCTGTAATGTAATGACGAAACTTGTTAATAGTATGAACAACTGACAAGAACTCTTTCTCAGTGACTGTGTAGTTTAACTCGGCAGGGGACAAGTTCTTGCTTAAAAAATAAATGGCATAGGATTGTTGGTCCTCTTTCTACTCTAATACCCCTCCTATTGCGGTGTCGGAGGCATCAATGGTTATATGAAATGGGATATTCTAATTGGGCCCTCTAAGAACTGGTGCCACAGACAACTTAGCTTTTAGGTTTTTGAAGGCATTTTGACAATGCTCAGTCCAAACAAAATCAACATCTTTTATCAATAATCCAAACATAGGTCCAACAATCTTTGTAAATTTTCAATAAACCGTCGGTAATATCTGGCATGTCCAAGAAAGCTTCTCACCTCTTTTCGAGTCTTGGGGGGTGGAAGTCTAATAATGACCTCAATATTTGCAGGATCGACTTTTATTCCTTAAAATGAAACATGATGTCCTAGAACCATTCCTTCAATTAACAACATTTTTCATTTTTCATGACTTAGGGATAGGTTCATTTCCTGGCATTTGATGAGGACTTTTTCTAGGTTGTCTAAGGCTTCCTGGTAAGTTTTTCCATAGATTGTGAAGTCATCCATGTAGACCTCCACACAATCATGAATAAGATCGGCAAATATCCCTAATACTGCTCGTTGAAATGTGGCAGGAGCATTACACAATCCAAATGGTAAGACCCTATAGGCATAGGTGCCCCACAGACAAGTAAACGTAGTCTTGTCTTGGTCCTTGGGTGCTATAAGAATCTATTTGTACCTATTGTACCCATCTAGAAAGGAGAAATAATTCTTTCCGAACAAGGTATCTAGAACTTGGTCAATGAAAGGAAGAAGAAAGTAGTCTTTCAGAGTGGCCTTGTTGAGTTCCCAGAAATCAACATAGATTCTCCATTTCCTGGTCACTTTATTTGGAACCACTACAAGCAGGGATAACCACGTACTATCAGATATGGGATAGATAAATCGGACATTTAGCAACTTTTGAATCTCCTCCTTGACTATTTCTTTGAGTGTTGGGTTCATCCTTCTCTGTGGTTTCCTAATAGGTGTCACTTCCCCCTGGGTATATATGTGATGGATGCATGTTTCAAGGTGTATACCCTTCATGTCAGTGTATTCCCAGGCAAATTCTCCTTATTGTTCTTTAAGGATATCTACTAATTGTTTATGTTGGTCTGTATCTAGCCCAAGGTTTATATGTAAAAATTTCCCTAGAAAAATCTCGCAGGGCATAGTATAAGAGATGGCAGACTCATCTATTTTGAAAATAAAAGATGCCGAAGACAAAATAGAAGGGTCTAATTGTTCTTGAAATTCTTCCCCAAACATGCACTCAAATTCAGGAAAAGACTGTGGAAAATCCACACATGTAATAGCATAAATGAATTGGTTTAGCACAATTTATGTTGTGTTCTCATGAAGTGCCCATGCAAGGTCACTTGGTAATATGGGTTCTTCCCAGTCTTCGTTCTCATATGGAAATTCAAGCCACCATAGATTCTCCATAATAGGTTGAGTTGGAGGGTAAATGGTGAGCTTCTGGATAGAGAGACCATTTGAGATGGTGATTTCTCCTTCTCTACAACCAATAAATGCATTGGTTGTGGCTAGCCAAGGTCTTCCCAAAATAACGAGATGGCCTCTGACAGGATCCTTTGAATGAATGGCAAGAAAATCTATGGGGTACTCCCATGAGTCTAAAGTAACCATGACATCATCTAAAATCCCTTCAGGTATAAACCTAGTTTTATCTGCTAATTCCAAAATGGTTGGGGTAGGCCGAAGAAGAGGTTGTAACTATAATTGTTCCAAGGTAGTAGCGTTCATAACATTTATGGCTGCCCCCTAGGTCTATGAGAGTGTTTCCAATGGAGACCTCATTAATGGTTATGGTCACTACGGAGTTTCCTGCATTCCCATATTTTTCTAGCTTTGGCTTCTTTGATATGTACTCAGAGATTCCTCCTACCAAATGTATTGTAGGGGGGTCCTTTTGCTTCCTACCTGGCTTCTTAATACACAATTCTTTGACAACCTTACTATAGATTGGAATGTCTCTAATGGCTTGAAGTAGGAGAATTTTGACACAAATATTCTTCAATTCATTCAAAATGTCAAATTTTGGTCGGGTGGTAGGTTTCTCGATTACCAATCGGTCTGGATAAGGAGGGACCTTCATAATTTGTGAAGGTTCATTTTGGGGAATCTTGGGTTCTTGATTCTTTGAGATAATAACAACTTCCCACCTAGTGTCATCCATGGGTTGATTGATGATTTCTTCTTCTTCTTCTTCCTAGATGACTACTGAAGGTCTCTGTCTATCTAGAACTTTTCCCAATCTTAGTTGAATTTTCTGTAATGGAACAGGAGTAATAACATATGTCGGGAAGGCCTGCATATCAACATTGTTAAGAGGTTGAGGGGGCTTATTATTAGGATTCGGCACTGGATGTGCTGGTAATAGTGTCGATTTTGGGGATCTTGCATTTTGAAATTGTAGTGGTTGTTGTTGTGGGATAGGAGGTAAAGCTGGTGGAACAAAACCTAGCAAAATTTGTGGAGTGTTTGATGATGACTGAGGATAAGGATGGTTGTACATAGGGATAGATGGATCTTGAGGATTTCCTTGGTTGTGTCCTCCCCTCCATCCTTGAATCCAAGGATGTTGATACTGAGTAGACTAGTTTTTCCAACCTGGTGAGTTTCACTGTTGTTGTTGATAATAGGGTGGAACTTGAGACTATAGATCTGGGTATGTGGGTTGATTCCTAGGCTGCCATGGCCTCCTAGGTGCATAAGAAGACTCCCCATGATCCCCACTCCTATATATGGCTAATAAACTGGGTAATGATAGACATTTTTCAGTCACATGGTCTTCTATACAGAAGCCACAAACTGAAATGTTATCTAATGGGAACTCCCTTGAGGAATGCTTCCTCCTGCATCTTGGGCAATATATGCTCATTCCTGCATTTTACGCCTCTTGTTTCTTTTTGAGTTTAAGGGTATCCAACTGGGAACCTATTGTGATTAAGATGTCAGTCTTAAAGTTTTCTAAAAGGTTCCCTATCTCTTCTCTTGTGATACCACCTGAACTAACTGGTTTTAAGCTTCTATTGTAAGGGTCCCAAACATTCTTCCCTATTTTGGCTCTACTCCTTGAGTAATTTTTACACATTTCACATATTTTAGCAAATGGTTTATGAGAGATGTCACCTGATTCCATTAGGTTAAGCATCTCTAAATATTCTTCTGAAATTCCCTTAAGGAAAAGAGCCCTAATTGCATCCTCTGGGAGGTCATGGTATTTTGACTTTTGGGAGATATAACCAAATCTTTCCATATTATCTTCGAGGTTATTGTCTTCTAATTGTTGGATTTTAAAAATGTCATTACGAGACTCTTTGGTCTTGCAGTAGTCTTGGTGCTTCTTGATAAATATGTCTTTCATGGCTTCCCAAGACCTAATACTGGATTCTCCCAACCCCATGAACCATCTTAGTGCAGAGTCTTTGAGGGTGGCAGGAAAGAGTTTTAATTTCTGGGCATCTTGTACATAGTTGTAGCTCCTACACAAGATGTTAAATTCAAATAGGAAGGTGTCTGGATCTTCACTGTTTTTACCATAAAAGGTAGGCAGTGCTAAGAGAGAAATATTCTTCATGTTGACATTCAGAGTGGTGTCTAAAATCGGAAATTCGAAGGTAGTTTTGGTTTGGTTTCCAGTTTCTTCTTCCTCTCTGTGTCTTACATTGTTATTTTCCTCTTGATCATCCATATTGGGTTGATTTACGAAAAGAGAGTACCTAGGTGGTTTTATCTTTGAATAAAACAAGGCTTCCCTTTGATGGAAAGGTCTTCCTATGGATTGGATGTCTAGGACTCTACTCGAGCCGGTTGACACTATTGGTGCCAAAGTTTCTGTGTCAATTTGAGAGATGATTACATTGGTTGAACTTCTAAACAAAAGATTCACCTATTCAGGGTCTATGATGTCCTTAAAATTAGGGTCCCCTGGTGGTGGTGTAAAAGCAAAGGTTGTATTGTTTGGTTCTGTGGAAGACTCGAGTGGTCTTGCCTCCTATCCTAATATGATTGATGCTTCAGTTTCTTGTTCTATAGTGCTCCTTGTGTTAGTCCCTTTAGAGACTATTTTAGCTCTTTGAGTCGAGCTAGCTTCTGTTTTTCGGTATCGGTCTACAGATTTTATAGGCGGAACCTTCCTTCCCCCAAAGCGATCGGAAGGAACCTTGGTTGAAAGGTATGATTTTGATTTAATGTATCTACCTTGTGGGTTTCTAGGCCTATTCATGAAAGAAAGAAAAAACAAAAAGAAAAAGCTACCATTTGATTCCTAGGTCTATTCATGAAAAATAAAAACAAAAAGAAAAACTACCATTGGGTTTGGGGAAACCTGTTATAGCAGATGCGTGGGTTCTTACCTCTCGTCTTAAAGTCCCCCCACCACCAAACTAATGCTAAGGTCTATAAATGATCTAATTCCTAATTACTTCTTACCTTGAGACAACTCCCTGGCAATGGCGCCAAAAATGATGGGTGTTCTATATGCACTAAAAAGACACTTAAAACCCTTTAATTAAATTGTCAACCCGGGGTAAGTAACTTAGAGTTGTAGAAAAATATATGTCAAAGGTAGAAGGTTGGTAGGAGTATAATCTAACTAAGGAAGGCAACTATCTAAGGATAATCTACTCAAGCAAAGCTATCTAATGAGCAAACCCTACTAAGAAAAATGAAACTAGGTAACCTAAGTACTTCTGGGCTAAGGCTCGATGGATAGTTCCTAAGAAAGAAAATGAAAACTCTGTGTAAAGCAAACTAGTTTAACAATAAGCAAAAGCAAACTACTAAGCATAATAAGCAAATGACAAAAGCAAACTTCTTTAACTTGCCAAACTACATTCAATGAGCAACTACCGCATGAAAGAAAATAAATAAGAAAGTAAGCAAAATCACCTATCTAACCTATTAAAGAAAATAGACAAGTAAGCAAAGACACCTAACTAACCTACTAAAAAAAAATACAAGTAAGAAAAGGAAACTAACTAACCTATGAAAGAAAAAGATAAGTAAGCAAAGGCAACTAACTAACCTACGAAAGAAAAAGACAAGTAAGCAAAGCCAACTAACTACTGTAAGAAAAAATTCTCATTGAGCAACTATCTAGCCTAAGAGGCAAGTGGACTAAATGCCTAATGAAAAACTATTTCTCTTGCATGAAAGGAAATTTAAATGCTCAATGCAATGCATGAAAGGAAATCTAGTCTATTGAGAGAAAGAAAGACTAACAACTAATTCTTGAGCAAACTGCTATCTAATCTATCAAAGCAAAGTCTATATATCCTACAACAACAAATAAGACTATTTCCTAAGCTATGAAAGCAAGAAACTATATGAAAGCATGAAAACTATTCTTTTAACTTATGACAATTCAAATATAATGTTGGTGGTTGTGTGAATGCATTCAGTGGTGATGGATGATATCTCAATGACACTTGACAACAAAGGACAATTCCAATGCTATAAGCTCAACACTAATCTCAATGACAAAATGAAAGGTGTGGAGTAAACAATCCAATCAAAACTTAGCCTTGATAAAAGTAATGTTAAATAACTTGCATATTCATGTATAAACCTTCAACAACATAACAAGACCATCATTATTTAACTAAGAAATTTAATTTCATTTTAATCTATGAAAGGAAATTCTATAAAAGAAAACTATGCTACGTCTACTCTAACCATTCAAACTGCAATAAAGAAATAATTAAAAACTGATATTAAAAAGTAAATTAACAATCTATATTAACCAACAACTAATTAAATGAAATCTATATAAAACTGAAGTAAGAAAGTTGTAACTAAAAAATGGAATTAAATCTATCCATCCATCAATCCTTGTCAGAAGAAAACCCAAATTAAAACTATGTTATGTTCTAATTAAAAATTTGTTCTAAACTTGACTGTAAAATTATAAAAGAAAGCATGATTTAACATCTACTTTGCACACAGAGTTAGTAGAGAGAGAGAGAGAGAGAGAGAGAGAGAGAGAGAGAGAGTTTCTAATCGCACACAAAGTTAGTATAGAGACTTGCAAGCATATTCCTAATCTACAAAATTAGTGCATGCTAATACATATAATCATCGAACCTGCAAAAGAAAAGAAACACAATTAAGCTACAACAAATTGATTAACTAAATAAAAATACACATGTACAGGAAATAAAAAGAGAGCAATTAAATTAGGAAATGAAAAATAGACATGAAGACAGTTACCAGACTATTGGTGCCCCCCCCAGTAATTCATGGTCACTCTCTAAAAGCACACCATGAATTCAACAGGCCGAATTCACCATAAAAATCCAAAAACGCAGTTCTGGCATAATTCTGGCAATGTAAAAACTCAAAATAGAGAAAAATGAATTTGTCTCTAATCTAATGGCTCTTCTACTTGCTTAACAATCTTATGACCATCCTATCGGTATTTATAAGCTTACAACCCAAGTGGTCGACCACAAGAGAGTCAAACCACTTCTAATGTTGGAAAAATACAATAAATGATGCCCTAACAGATAAAACAGCGCGAGCCAATAATCATCTTCTTTGGACAACTGAAACTGAGTTGTTTGGAGCTCAGTAGGTGGAGGGGATAAAGAAAAACAAAACCCATGTTCCCGATTCACCCAACACTAGTCGCCAATGCCATAACCACCAACTCGCCTTCCATTTATGTGCAACACAGAGTGCTGGAACGAGTGTTGGATCGAGTTCTAGATCAAGTGTTGGATCAAGTGCCGGAACTAGAAACATAGTGCTTTTTTTCCCTGTAACACCAAAAAAATGTGAATTAGCTCTTGGAAACCATAAAACATGATGAATTATACTTGATTCAATCATTAAACATGAATTACACGTACCTTCTGGTGATCATACCATTTTATCATAAAATTCTTCAAAAAGCTCCTTTAAAAGATGAAAAACACATATGTACATGTAGCAAAAATGTATAATAACCATCATGAAAGTGATCATATATTGGGCCCAATAATCTCCATAAATGAGGTACTGAGGAATATATATTCGAGGTGACAAACACTAACATAGAAGCTATGGTAAAGAGAGACACACTCACTACTAGGACACAAGACAATTCTCCGTAGAGTTTATTCATATATTGAAGGTCTCAGGGTGAACATATCCTAGTGGATAGGGTTGAAGTTCAAGTCCCCCTCCTACTATACCCCATTCCATAGTTCAGGTAGTCAGGAAACCCTGACATTGATATTCTAAAGGCAAGAACAAATGCAAAGGTTACATGAGGATATTAGATTTGTGGGAGGTATTGAATGAGTTTAGGTGAACTATAAACAAAAGAAATAGCTACAACTTTCTATGTAAAATATGATAAAATATGGTTTACATTTTAGGGTAATATTTTAGGAGGTAAATTTAGGGAATATTGTGTATATAGGATGTGTTTGTTGTGAATAAATTTACATAGATAACAATTGTGAAATAGAGGTGGTTTATGAAGTATTATTTTTATCTAAAATTTTGATATTTTAGAATTTACTTTTGAGGTACAAGTCTTCAAATTGAGATGATAATATTTTTCCTTTCTTTGATACTAAATGTTTTTAGAGATGCTTATGTGTTTTTTGGATTATGGATGCTCACCATTCTTGTCTTTGTGATCCCTTGGTTCATGAGGCATTGCCCTCATAAAAAGCATTATCAATATGGACATCATCCTTGAGGTCCAAGTCCTTGAATTGATTTCATAGCATTCTCCCAAATTCACACAAGTCCTTGTGTGATAAATAGCATACTTGCAAACGAAAGAGAGGTCGAATTTACATATCAAACATTAGGTATCGACGTTTCAAGAGTATACAAATTTGGGTCCCTACCATTACGTTTCTAGCTATAGTTATGGTGATTTCTTGCTTTATTCTTTTGGAAATGGTGATGAAAACTTAAAATTTGTTGCCTCATATGGTCATTT
>ML777727.1:814798-853626 GCA_009831015.1 Picea engelmannii
GGATCTATTATCAACCAAAATCACACTATATAATATTAAGTCCCTAATAAAAATTAGGGTATCTTTAGGGATACACAAGAGTATTGATGCCCAATATCAACAAAAAAGCCATTGCTCTTCACTTCTAGTTGGTTCTTTTCCAAGTCAAGGAGGAAACCCTAAATGTAAATTTACTAAGGCAAGGATACCTATATATTCAAGAAGTTCCATGAAATATAAGAACAAAATTAGAGTGATTGAATCTAATTAGAGTGATTGTAGTTGAATCAAAAATCTTTTTACTCTATCAAAAGTGGATAAACCATAAAATCTTTCTAAGGAGTTAAAATAAACCATAAAATCTGATTTAAGGAGTGAAAATAAACCATAAAATAGTTCAATAGCACCAAATTACTAAATCACACAGAATTTTTTTAAGTACTAACCTTCAAAATATCAGCTATGTAGAGTCTGATCAATTCAATGTTTCTCTTCTTGAAAGAGAATTGAAATCAAGATTTCATAAAAAAACTAGAACACCATTGCATCAGAACACCCGAATGATTTTCGCAACTGTAGAAAATGATTGTTGCAACTATAGAAAATTTGTTGTAACTGAGATATATATAGGATTGATTTGTCGTAAATGTCCATTTGATTCTCACACGTGCCATTGTTGGTCGCTATAGCGACTAAATGGTGGTTGGTCTCTCTAGTGACTAACTTTCAATGTTAAAACAACCAAACTGGAATGTTGGTCGCTAGAGGGACCAACAGTTGGACCCCGAAAAAAAAAAGTATATTTAGTCCAAAAAAAATACGACGAAATTTTAAACTGTCGTAATATTTCATCGTAATTTGTGCCCAATGTAGTAGTTCTTGTGCCTCTTCCATTACTATGGAATCTGAGATGATCTTGATCTTGTCTAGTTGTTGTTAACTCTGTAAAATGTGCAACCAACAAAACTTTGTCAGGCTAACTATTTCAACAATTTCAGGAAAAATATGAACCATTTTTGTTCAATAATATATCAGAATTATTTCTTCTGATTTCCTGCAAAAATGAGTGCCTGAATCACTTTTCTGGGTGGATATTTAGATTCTACTGACCAACACCTTTCCAACACCTACTCCCATGCTCCATTCCGAGTCTTGAGCAAAAAGTTATGGTTGTTTGAAAATTGCCCATTACTTTTTTTGTTCATTCTTCAACTTGGCTCAACTTTGTGTTGTAATTATGCATTTTTGCACCTACTCCATTGGATTTTTTGTAGGATATCAATTGGGTTTCTTAATATACATATTATGGACACTCTATCCAAGTTTCACCTTATTTTGGGTTCTGGGTTGCTAGTTATAGCCTGCTGAAGTTCTAGGCCAAATCGCGTTTTTGTTCTGGAATGCTACAGGTACCTTCTTTTCCATTTTAAACATTTTTAACATGCCCATAAATTTAATTCAGCCCTAGGACTATCTTCTATCGTTCAATATCTTTCCACTGACTACTCTTGCACCTCAATCTGATTCTGGAGTAGAAGGTTATGGCTCTTTGAAGTTAGTTGGGTCTTAAAATTTAGCCTTCACTGTTTGTGCTGTAACTTTCTCATAAAAGTTTCGTTTGACAAATGGTTTACACCATTAGAAATATCTCTCTGAGCTATTTTATTTGAGCTACAAAGACAAAGTGCACCTTGGTGCACTCTATCCTCGTGGTTTTCCAGTAGCTAAAAATGCTCTTAAGGGCCTAAAAAACGCACTGCAAAAAGGTGACGTTCAAACTGTATAAAATGTCGTGGAAATTTGTTGGTTTTCTACTATTATTCACCCTCCAAATGCCTTTTCATGCACAAATTTCAACCTATACACCCATATTTACCATGCACATCAACACCACATGGTAAATCATGCTTTGCGCACCTATAACCACTGTGCATCACTTCTTTGTCGTGCCAATAACTTATGCGCACTACGTTTGTGTCATGCGCCAATATCCACCACGCATAGTTTTGGTTCTTGCACTATTACTCATTGCACACAAATTTTGTATCGCACGTTCATATTCCGTGCGCATTTCAATCTACGTGTTGCACCATGCCAGAGTTTAGTATGCCCCCACCACGCACCAGCACTCCGTGCACACCATTAACTAAACTGTTGCATGACAACATATACCCACATTATGCACGCACCAACCAAAC
Organism: Picea engelmannii; assembly: GCA_009831015.1. Classification (NCBI taxonomy): domain Eukaryota; kingdom Viridiplantae; phylum Streptophyta; class Pinopsida; order Pinales; family Pinaceae; genus Picea; species Picea engelmannii. The sequence continues at coordinate 816,976 of ML777727.1, forward strand.
TCATATGTGCTCTGCCAATACCGTGCACACCACGCGCGCTATTATTATGTGTGTGTACATCACACGCACTCGCACACCAACGTTTTTCCGCGCGACACCAAAATCTAGTGCGTGCACCTGCACACTAACATTTTTCTGTACGATGCGAAGACTTAGTGTGCGCACCCGCATACTAGCATTTTCCACGCTGTGCCCAATTTTTACATATCACAAGATTTTTACTGCACAACATGCATTCTTAGTGTGCCCACCTGTGCACATTCATTTTTATGTGCATCAATTCCTCGTGAATTTCACTGGGGATTTTTCCTAACTTTTTCCCAAATTTACCATAGACATTCTGCAACCATGAAATTCATTCAATTTCACCTTGATAACACCAGTTCAACCTCTGCAACAACAAACCACTGGGGGTTGAAATTTCTGGAATGAATTTACCCAAAAGCAATTCACGAATTGAGAATTTTATTTACTATTCTTGCTCCATCTGTCATGGATTCACTGTAACTTCAAATTCGACCAATTCTAGGTCTAAAATTGCTAGAACAAATATTAAACCAATAATATCTCACCACTTGGCCGAATTTCTCAATTTTCTCAATGAATTTAACAACAAAAATTGGGGCTTTTTTCCAATTTCTCCCAATTATTGTTACTTTTTTTTACCATGGACGCTCTACAAACTGAAATTTGGCCATTTTGAAATCAATCCTCTGTGAAATTTCTCTTCACTCAACTTGCTCAACCCATCCAGGCTCAGTGTGCAGTTGGCTACCGGAGCCAAAAGAAAAGTTAATGAGATGATTAAGTCATGTCTTATGGACATGAATGGACTGAACACAAGGGAAAATTTGAACATCTTTCCTTTAGGTTCCTATGACTATCTAATTGGGATGGATTCATTGGACCATCATCATGCTATCCTAGACTTTCATAACAAGGAATTTACTTTCTTGGATGAGGAAGGGAGCCTAAGGAAAGTGTAGGGAATTCCTAGAACATTAACCATCAAAGAAATTTCAGCATTGCAGCTGAAGAAATGTTACAGAAAAGGGTGTCAAATATTTGCAGCTCATATGGAAGAGACACCTAAAGATAAGGTGTCAAATTTGGAAGATTATGCAGACCTAAAAGAGTTTGAAGATGTGTTCAGGGAGGTACTAGGACTACCCCCAAAGAGCGGCTCCAGTGTCAAAGACTCCTTACAAAATGAGTACACCAGAGCTGAAGGACTTGCAAATGCATCTTGAATAACTTTTGAAGAATGGGAATACACACCCAAGTGAGTCACCTTGGGGTGCCCCAGTCTTGTTCGTGAAGAAGAAAGATGGGACATTAAGATTGTGCATCGATTTAAGACAGTTGAATAAAGTGACTGTAAAGAACAAGTATCATTTGCCAAGAATTGATGACCTCTTTGATCAATTGAAGGATGCAAAGATATTTTCCAAGATAGATCTCAGGTCAGAATACCATCAGGTAAGGATTAAAGAGGAATATATCAGCAAGACCGCCTTCAGGACAAGGTATGGTCATTATGAGTTCACAGTGGTGTCAATTGGGTTCTCAAATGCACCAATTGTTTTCATGTGCTTAATGAATGGTGTTTTCAGAGAATACTTAGATAAGTTTGTCATTGTGTTTTTAGATTACATTCTTATATATTCTAAGTCAGAGGAAGAGCATGAACAACACTCAAGGATGGTGTTTCAAGTATTAAGGGAACATCATTTGTATGCCAAATTGAGCAAGTGCTCATTTTATCAGAAGCAAATTAATTATTTGGGACATATCATTTCAAAGGATGGGATAGCAGTGGATCCTGAGAAAATATAAGCCATTAGAGAATGGTAAGCGCCAAAGAATCTGACAGAGGTCAGATCATTCATGGGCCCTGCAGGATACTATAGGATATTTATTGAAGGATTCTCGAAGATTGCACACCCAAACACTTCCTTGCACAGAAAGGGTGTGAAATTCTAGTGGACATTGGATTGTGAAAAGAGTTTCCAACACTTGAAACAATTATTAACAAGTGCTCCAATACTAAGGATTGCAGACCCAAATGAAGACTTCATTGTATGCACAGATGCATGTGAAGAAGGACTTGGTGGAGTCCTCGGTCAAAATGGATTTGTTATATGTTACAAATCAAGGAAGTTGAAGGAGCATGAAAGAAACTAGGCCACTCATGATTTGGAGTTGGCAGCCATAGTGCATGCCTTGAGGAAATGGAGACACTACCTCATGGGGAAAAGGTTTGAGCTAAGGAAAGACTATAATGGTATGAAATGTTTATTTGATTAGCCAACTCTAAATGCTAGGCAAAGAAGATAGTTAGAATTTCTAAGTGAATATGACTTTGATATAAAGCATATCAAGGGGAAAGAGAACAAAGTGGTTGATGCACTCAGTATAAGAGTACATGAAATGCATGCTACAACCATTAGAATTTATCAATCAGATTTGAAAGACGGAATTTTGGAGGCTGCAAATTTAGATTTGCAATACAAGGAATTAGTGGCAAAATTACAGCAAGGTAATTTGCAGCAGAAAATTGAAGAACACAAGCTAAATAATGATGGAATTCTCATGTACAGGGGAAAAATTTATGTACCAAATTCTCATGAATTGAAAAATCTGATATTGAGAGAAATGTATAATGTACCTTATGCTAGGCACCCAGGATATCAGAAAACTATTGCAGCTGTCAAAATCCAATATTATTGGCCAGGCATAAAGAAAGAGATTGTTGATTTTATTGCCAAATGTTTGGAATGTCAAAAGGTAAAGGATGGGCATAGACACCCAGCTGGTTTTCTACATCCATTACCCATTCTTGAGTGGAAATGGGAAGTTGTAAGAATGGATTTCATTACCAAACTTCCCAGAACAAACAAACAATATGATTCTATCATGGTACTGGTGGATAAGCTTACTAAAGCTACCCATTTTATTCCAGTTAAGCTCACTCACAAGGAAACCAACATTGTTGATGTTTATATGAAAGAAATTGCTCGATTACATGGTATACCCAAGACAATTGTGTCTGACAAAGATCCAAAATTTACCTCAAAATTTTGGAAGGGATTATTTAATGGATTTGGAACAAATTTGAATTTTAGTACAACTTATCATCCAGAATCATAGGGACAAACAAAGAGGGTGAATCAAGTGATTGAGGATATGTTGAGGATGTATGTGATGGATAAACCATCAAAATGGGAAGACTACCTACACTTGGTAGAGTTTTCTTATAACAATGGGTACCAAACATCTCTAAAGATGAGCCCATTTGAGGCACTTTATGGCAAAAAGTGAAACACACCAGTAAGTTGGGATAACCTAGTAGATAGAGCAGTGGTTGGGACATATTTTCTCAGGGAAATGGAGGAGCAAATGTTGAAAATAAACAAAATTTAAAGGTTTCCCAAGACAAGAAGAAAATCTACACTGATAAGGGAAGAACTCATAGGGAATTTAAAGTGGGGGACCATGTATTCTTGAAAGTGAAGGCCAACTGAAGTTCCCTGAAGTTGGGAATTTTTTCAAAGTTGGAAGCTCTCTATTGTGGGCCATTTGAAATCCTAGAAAGGATTGGTCCAGTAGCTTATATGATTGCATTGTCTGCATCAATGTCTGTTCTTAATGTATTCCATGTATCATTGCTAAATAATTATATACTTAATGCTAATCATGTTATTGATTTGAATGTGATTCAGGTGGAGCAATAAGGCACTTTTCAAGTGCATCCGGTACACATTTTGGATCGAAAAATCAAATAGCTATGGAATTGAGCCATGGGGCTTGTAAAGGTCCAATGGACCTGGTACATTCCTGAAGATGCTACTTGGGAGCATGAGGATGCAATCCAGGCAAAATACCCGCATCTTTTTGAAGATTTTTGAATTTTTTTTTGTATATGTGTATATGATGCACTGAGGACAATGCATAAATAAGGGGAGGGGATTTTAATATCTCTAGGCTGAACCCAATTGTAAATGTAAATGCAAATGTACCCAAGCTGGTGAGTTGTTCGATATCATTTTTTTCTATACACTTTTCATGGCATAGTGTGTTCATGTACTACACAGTAAAATGATGAAGTTTGCACATTCCACGATACCGTATGCAACATCTTAAGTGCGCGTGATATTGAGGCCAGCGAGCCTTTGTGTATATGCTATGTTTATAGGTTGGTGAGCCATTTTGTGATGATTAGGCCGAAGAGCCTAGATGTTAAAGGCTAGTGTGCCTATATTTGTATATGTCACATGATTAATATAAAATACATCGTTGCGCCCAGACCGACCATGATAAAATAATATGGGGTACTAAACTCCACTAGTTAGGGAAAGGGTGGGGGCTAAAAGTTAAGGAAAAGGGGCTAATCTAGGGAGCTTAAGCCAAAAAAAGGAATATTATATTAATAATTCTTAAATCTTAAAGTATGGATAATTATTTTATCCTAAGTTCTAATGTTGGGGACAAGTGGGCCAAAGTAGCTCCCAACATGACAAGTGTCAAGTTGGGGACATGCATACATATTATTTGGACTTAGTTCATTTCTCAACATTCTTTCTATCATTCCTCCCATCATTCAGTCATCCAGTCAATCATCTAGAGAATTTAGACACTCACTGAGCTATCCTCGTATCTTCATGTCACTGAACCTGAACTTGTATCCATAGCCATACTTGTTTGTGTAGTTTTTTAGCTTGGGAGATGGACTGAAGAAGCGAGTTGACAGGCCCGTGGGATATTGAAGAGGCGGGTTGTTAGGCCCATGAGAAATTCCTCTCTGGGTGAGAGAATTGTTGGGAATTGATTTCTTGAAGGTGCTAAACTGTAGCTACAGGGCTCTGAGACTTCCTATCTAGCCTATTGCTGAAGCCCGGAAAGGAAGTGGGGAAACCAAAGGATTGTTGAGCAGAGAAGGGGTACACTTCCTGGGGTGGGACAGGCATGTGGGGAATGAGGGACTATAGGCTGTTAGTTTGAGTTGACACCTGTGACGAAGTCTTTCCTATTATCTGTGAACCATTAGCCTGGTTAGGAATCCCTTTAACCGGGTGGAGTTTAGTCCCAGCTCGAGGGTGACCCGTTGTTGAGAGTGATGAGCAGCATGGTCTAAGGCTGGGAGGTTCGTGGAAGGTCTACACTCAATTGGATATATTCTTACCAAGATAAGTGCCAATTGTGTGATAAATTTACATGCTGCTTAAGTATTTACGTATTTATTTTATGGGTTTATCATATGCATGGTTATAACTATCTATGTGTTTATGGGTATTTCTTATTTACGCTGCATGTATATTTTTACTGTCGTTTTTGTATGAGTCCGTGCATTTACAGATGTATTTGTTTGTTTATGTTTTATATATAAATTTTCGCAAGAGTTATATGTGTATATGCTTTAATTGCATGTAATTCGAAAAATTTATGTGGCATAGCTCAGTTGGATACTGTGTAAGTTACAGTATGTTCCACAGAGAAAATGAAAGCGTTCTCTCGTATATCGTGGCCCAACCTAAGTAGCCGAGGATGTTACAATATGCTAAACCCAAATACCATAAATAAAACTTTAAACCACCACATAAACTTTCTCTAAGTTGTTTTTGACTTATAAGTGAATATCCAAAACCTATTCAAAAATTTTAACCAAGAGGAACAAATATTAAAACCTTAAGAATGATAGAGAGAAAAGGATATTGAAAACCCTTTTAATTTTATGTCCACAAAACCTACATTCATTATGGAACTTGTGTCCACCAAATGCACAAGCATTATGGAATTTGTTCACTTTGTATAATACTAGGGATTTATTTGAAATTCAAAAACAAATTGGTGGGATTCTATATTTTCACCTATGATTGGAATTTGATGAATAGGTTTGTAAAAGAAATATTTTTTAAAAATGGGTTTGATATTTTTTTAATAATATTTTTAAATATATTTATTTTTATAACACTATACATAATTGTATATTTAATTTTTTCTTTTTTATATTTTAACAATATTTTTAAATATATTTAAATATTTATTTTTGATAAAACGATATGTATATTTAATTATTTATTTTTTATTTTTTAACAATATTTTTAAATATATTTAAATATTTATTTTTATAAACATATTTAATTATTTATTTTTATATAGAAAGAGAAAATGTTATGTATAAGATACTATAATGTTTTGAGTTTATAATATGATTTTCTTAATCTTTTAATTCATCAAAATTATAGTAATTTAAGAATATTTTTTTTAAAAACTTTTTAAACATAAAAATAAAGTTTTAAAATGAATCCACTGTTTGTTTGTTTGTTTTTCTAATAATTTCATATTCCAAATTTAATTCCAAACAATCATAATCATATATAATTTATTTTAACATAACATAATAATCTAACCTTCAAATCATAAGATTGAACAAATCTCCAAATAACCTTAGAAGACACAAAAAATCACAACCATTTTTTTTATTTTTTATTTTTATCTTTCTTAAAAGTTCATATTCTAAATTTAATCTCAAACAATCATCATAATCATATATAATTTATTTTAACATAACATAATAGATAATCTAACCTTCAAACCATAAGATTTACAAAATCTACATGCAACCTTAGAAGACACGAAAAATCACAACATTTTTGGAGTGCTTTCAAAGCAAAACTCATTCTGTCCCTTCTTAATCTTATTAAAGTCTTTCTATATACATCCTTTTTTATTACAATAGACAAGGTGGTCTTTGTCCACCATTTTAAGTACACCAAAGATGGTTTGGATAAAGATGTTTCTTCAATAGTTATTATATTGCAATGTGTGGTTGATAAAAAAAAATTAATCCTTATTTATTTATTTGGAACCATTTAGAAGGAAATATAATTTAAGTGGGTTCGTTTTATGTGCTAATGTAGTTATTCATATTGGTTTTGAACTTTTCTTGAAGTTTAATTGGCAAGTGATGTGATATGAAGTGTTATGTTTGATGAGGTTACGAGTTCAAATCCCCTTGATTTACCTCTTGTGTTGAAGGGGAATACGTATGTGTTATCGAACTAATCAGTAGGTGCGAACACTAACTGATCTCCCTAGATCCACCTAGATCTAGAACAAAACACACCAGAACATGACGCTTTCCTTAAGTTTTAAATATTGAATTTACTAACTAAAGAGGGATGAGTGACATAACGTTTAAATGTCACTTCCTCTTGCCATCGCCATCCTAGCTCCATTCCAATGCTCATGCAATGATGATCCTGTAAAAGAACGCAACCAAACAAAGTGATAGCAATAGCATAAAGTCAATATAAACCTATGTATGTGATCAAGGAATCATACAATAAAACACAACAAGATTTATAGGAAAGAATCATATTATTGTATCATATTAAATGTGAAAGAGAGATTACAACCATGGCCTTGATGTCATAAGGTCCCTTCCAACTGTCCTTTGTTCCCCACACACTTCTTTCTCCAAGGATTCTGAGACCATGGATCTGATAGCTACTCACAATCTATCTTGACAAAGCAAATCTCAAAGCCACTCTAACCAAGCTAATAATTCCAAGCCAACCAAAGCTAAGCTCAAGAACCCATTCTCCATGAGATCTCTTCTCCTTTTATAAATTGAAGAGGATAAGGTGAGGAGGTTAGGATGATCCCACTAAATCATGAAAGCGAGTAAGATCTAAACCATTTGGATGCCACCTCACCATGGAAGTTTCTCCTTCTAGAAGATTCGAGAAAACACTCATCTTTCCCACGTGTAAGCATTCTTGCACCTTGCTTATAGTGCAACCTGTGAACTATTTGCACCCTAGCTATGATGCAGCCTGTGAGAATCAAGCATTCTCACACCCTACCTATATAGCAACCTGTGAACTTCCTTTTTAACAGGGTTTTTACAAGGGAAAATGCAACTTCTTTTCTCAGGAAAAGTTCTTCTCCCTTCTCTCTTCAGGAACTCAGGCCACTGACCCCTCTGAAGGAAACATATAGGTTTACATCATTAATGGTCATAGGAATGATGAAAATAATATGTAACAGTATGACACCTGGAGGTTATAGTGGTAGCGGTTGGAATTGACCCTATGTCACGCGAGTATGAGAATGACCCAATTATCGATTCTGCCAGTCATAAAAAGAAATATTGCCATTCAAGTTTTTATTTAAAAACTTGTTTATCAATATTCAATTTGTTATTGTTTGCATTTTCTTGGGCAATTTTTCCTAGGGATATTTTCTCGAAATCCGACAAGAAATTGTTAGATCTGGAGATTTGAGTGATTATTTTTGTATAATCCAATCCCCCCAAAGGTTTTTCACCATGTTGAATCCATTTCTACATTCAAAAATGGATTTTAAACAACAAGAAATAGTGTTTTCGTGCAGATTTAAGTCACAGGATTCTGATGAAAAAAGTCATTTCGTAGAACAGTTAGACAAAGTCATTTTTGTTTTGATTAAACATAGTAATACATAATAATAATTAATATATGTTGAAAAAAAACTTTGGTAATGTTTTGAAACGTCTAACTTTTCAAATAGAGACTCTACCGATCATCATCAATTAATAAAAATTTAGTTTTTATAATTATCAAAATGTACAAGACAAAGTCACTTTGTTAAAGTTGTTGATCGTTACCTCAAATGAACCAAACCTACAATCGAATTAAGAGTTTATTCACCCAACCTACCTATCAATAATGGGGATTGATGAAGAAGAAGATATTGTTTTTCATATTGGTGTTCACATCTTATTTAAAAGACTTCACTTTCATAATCATGTTGTGTTGACCTAAACCTTTGTTCACCCAACCTACCGATTTATAATAGCGATTGATAAAGCTTTTGTGTTTCATGTCTTTATCGTATTCAAGTTGTCTTGACCAAACCTACCGATTCGTAATAGCGATTAATAAATTTTAATTTTTCATTTCCTTTAAATTCTTTATTCGGACTACATCATATTTGTATTCAACTTGTATTGGCCCAAACTTAGCCATTCATAAAGATTTTGTCTTACTTAAAAGTCTTTATAAGCATGTTCAACATTCAATGAACCCATTCACAGTATTCGTCCTCAACAACTATGTTCTTTTCCCCCTTTACATAATCAATGTCAAAATCATATGCCTGCACCTTACTCACGCATTTTTGTTTCCTCCCATTCAGTTCCCGCTACTCCAAGAAATATCTCAAGTTGTTGTGCTCAGTCCCAACCACAAAGCGTCCTCCTACCAAGTGTTGTCTGAATTTGGCCAATGCATGCATGATAGCCAACATCTCCTTATCATAGATCATATAGAGATTCTCGGGCTCCCTTATATTTCTTCTCTCAAAATCTATCGGGTGTTAGTTATGTATCAATACTGCTCCTATCCCCTCACCGAATGTGTCACACTCAAGGAAAGAATGTTGCGTGAAATCTAGAGTGCAATTACTGTGAAACTGCTCATTACCCTCTTCATTATGTCGAATGCTACCTGTGCATGCTCTCACCATCGAAACGCCCTCTTCTTGGTGAGGTCTTTTAATGGTACAACGAATTGAAAAAAACCTTTTACAAAGCGCTCGTAATAGCTGCATATCCTAAAGAATCCTCGTAGATATGTGAGTGACTTGGGGTGGGATAGTCGAAGAAGGTTTGGATCTTCTCATGATGTAACTTTACCCCCTCAACACCAATAACATGCCATAGGTAGAGGATATCTGTCGACACAAACTTTCACTTTTCCTCCTTCAAAAAAAGTGATTACTCCTCCATAATGGTCAGAATCTCATCTACATGCTTCAGATGTTCCTCCCACGTCCTATTGTAGATTAGAAAATCATCAAATAACATCGGTAATAATTTCCTCAACTGTTTGTTGAAGATATGGTTCATGCATGACTAAATGACAACTGGTTTGTTATTCAACCCGAAGGGCATGAATAAAAACTCATAGTTCCCATAGTGACACTTGAATGTTGTTTTATGGATATCCTCGTCTCTAACTCGAATATGGTGGTATCCTGATCACATATCAACCTTTGAGAAGTACACTTCCCTATGATACTCATTGATCATCTCATCAATCCTGGGTATTGGGTATCAATTTTTTTATGGTCTTCTTCTTTAGTGCCATGTAGTCTATGCACATACTCATAGTCCCATCTTTCTTATTCACTGGTACAACTAACGAAGTGAAAGAACTAGGACTAGGATCGATATGCCCCATCTCTATCAATTATTTTATGGCCTTGTTTATTTAGTCCTTGAATCTCTTTGTATGCCTACAGGGGGTGGTGATCATAGGCTTCAACCCCTCTTCTAGCTCAATGACATGCTCAAATCCTCTGTCAGGTGGTCTCCCTGCTGGAAATGGTTCAAACACTCTTTCATTCTTTCCAAGCAATGCCATGATATCTATAGGGTAATGATGGTGATCCTTTGATGGCTTCTCCATGGTGATCAAAAAATCCTTTGAGCAAGCCATATCCCCATTTTTAAAAAAGGCCTCCATGCTTTGGTTAGACATGATCTTGGGAGAACCTATAGACATACCTCTTAGGATGACTCATTGTCCAGCCTTGTCTCGGAACTCCATCCTCATGTCTCAATAATTCATGCAGATATCTCCCAATGAGTACAACCACTAAACTCCTACACCACATAAGTATCTGCTAAATCCACGACATAAAGTTATCGATCAACATATCGTTTCCCAATGTTACTAATTCCAATCCCCTGATCCTCTGAGTGAATGCCATGTTGTACCCATATGTTACTACCACATTGAATCCCTTGAAATCCTCTACAAGGATTTGTCTCTTGGTGATAAGTGCAACATCAATGAAGTTGTGGGTTTCTCCACTATCAACCAATGTTGTAACACTCTTCCCCTGCACAATGCCCCTGACCCTAAAGGTGTAATATTTAGGGACTCCTAAAAGTGTGGCAATGGTCACTCCCTTGGGGATATGATGAAATGGCTCTAGCTCTGTGGCATGTGATGGATCACCATTGTCCTATCCAATACCCTCATCATCACCGTCATCCTCCTCGTCAAAACTAACTCAATAAAATGGAATTTACATTTTCCCATACATCGATGACCTAGTTCCCACAACTCCTTGCAACTTTATAAAATATTCTTCATCCAACCTATCCTTCCCTATCCAAGTCTTCTAGGGAGGTTTTGACACATGTCCCTTATGTGGGATGAAAGTTTTTTCCATTGTCTTCTGGGGGAATGTGTCTACCATATCCTGATTCATCCTAATGGAATATTGGAGTGTAGTTGGTATAAAGGCCTTTACCTATCCTCTCAGAGGCTCATCTAGACCCTCTGTGAACAAAATCATCAACCCTTGATGAGAAATATATGTCACTGTGATTTCCATCCTCTAAAAATATGTGATTTATGTATCTAGTGTACTTGTCTTCCTCAATTATGCCATCTCCCTTAATTGTGTCTCAGGATCCTTCATGTCAAACCTATCCTTAAAACTCTGAGTGAAGTCTACATATGAATTGATGTTGGTGTGTACCAATGTCACCAACCCATGGTACCACCACTCATGAGATTCTCCTTCCAAGTGTATGGTGGAATACTTAATCGCTTCTACCTTGGTCATTAGGTTAAGTTGGAGTTCAGTGTCCAAATTATGCACCCATGCTCTGGTTGTGCTATTTGCAGATTCGTCGAAGGGTGGAATAGTTAGCCTACCCACCTTGCACATGAGGTAAATTTTTTGTTGACTCTGGGCTGCTCTGTTCCACTCCCTTGGTTTGTTCCTTTGATTGAGGGTGTGAAAGTATATATAGTACAATTTGTCTCGGATATATTCATCTATCACTCATACTTCCTGTATGAGGAGTTGACATCAATCTCTTGATCTGGTTGCTCATGTGCTCTTGTAGGTTGTCCTTTCAAGAATGTTGGTAATAGGGGTCTAGGAACCCTTAGGCTCTCACTATGAGTTGGGGTATGGTTATTGCTACTCTATGCATGTATCATGTCACCCTAATGGGATCCACTAGGTCCTCCTTGACTTGCACCATTTGTATTCCCTCGTTGGCCCACTAGTTGTGCGAGCACCTTAAGGGTCTGTTTTTGGAACCATACAGTTTCTGCTTGTCTTTAGGATGCCTCATTCTATCCATTGACCAGATCCTTTAATATTTTTAGCATAAACCCATCATGGTTGTCTCCCATGCTTCTCCTTACTTCTTCTACTTATAACTCTATTTGGTTGGCTTCTGTTTCTCTTTCTAGTGACTTATGAATGGGATTTCCTCCATGCCCTTTCCTCCTAGGGCCTAGGCATCAACATATTTAGAGGCTGGCAGAATCACCAACTATGATACCACTGTAATGTCCCCAACTAGGCTAGGTGGGAATATTAAGTTTTTTTTCCCCAAAATTGTTATTTCTTCTTATGTGAATGAGCCAAACATGTGTATTAATAATGTTTTTAACTTTGTACAAATAGTTTGATTAAATAGGAATATTGTCAAAAACATTACATGCACCCATTACATATAAAATAAATCAGATAACCATGGCATATTATTATGGATGGAAACTCCCAAAATCTCAGTAAGAGAATGATATCTATTGGCTATAATAACAATTGCATAATACTCATATGCACACATATTCTGAATGGCTTCCAAGAAGTTGCATAATGTACTACAAAAAAAATAAAATAAAACTTGAAATGATGCCATTCTATGGATTCCATTGATCCAAGGCTCTCCAATCCCTACAGTGCTCTGCTCCAATAATTTCTACTCTGCAAGCGTCCCTCCAATCTCTCTTGAAACCCTCACAATCATGATCCGATGAATCGTTTGAATCCTTGATTCGCAGATGTCCTCGTGGAACAATTGCTAGACGTCTAGTTGGGCCTTTTGGGACAAACCGTTCTCAACCCACGAGGGTGTCTCCTTTCACAGTTACGTGAAACCCTCCTGGAACCTCCAGATCTGACAATCGTCCTCCACAGGAAAAATGTCGCAAATTCCCTTCCAAAAGACATTATTCTTCCAACTCTCTTCAGGATGAAACCAAAAACCACAATGAGGTCAAATGAGGACTCTATATGAATCCTCCTCTTCGTCTATCTAGGGTGGATGTGGCACCATTAAAACTAAACATAAATGGAAAGGTGTTTCCAAACCATAATGAAAAATTGGCTCAAAGAGAAAACCAACAAGAGATCAAATAATAATTCCAAATATAGGGGTTAAACCTTGTTAATGCTTGAATCGGTCAGGACCGAAATGACAACCTCATGAGAATATGAATCCCCCGTGTTTTTAGAGAGGTGGTACTCCTCTTTGGATAAAAGATATAACTTGAATATCTTGGATTAGGAGAATGCTTAGGAAGAAAAACCTGGGTCTTTATTGTTATGGAACTTATCAGTAAATGTGGGCATAAAAATATCTCCCTAGATCCACCTAGATCTAGAACAAAACAAAATAGAACATGACGCTTTACCTAAGCTCTAATCATAGAGTTTACTATCTAACAAGAGATGGGCAACATACCGTTTAAATATCACTTCCTCTTGTCATTGTCATCCTAGCTCCACTCCAGTGCTCCTGTGATGCTGAATCTGCAAGGGAACAAAAGCAAACCAAAGTGAAAGCAATATCATATACTCAATGATAGCTTATGTATGTGATCAAGGAATCATACAATAAAACAAAGAAAGTTTTATGGGAAAGAAACATATCACTGTATCATATTAAAATGAAAGTGGGGATTACAACCAAAGCCTTGATGTTGCAAGTTCCCCTTCTGATGACCCTTTGCTCCAACATACACACTTTCTCTAAACTTGAATGAAGAAGATCCACAATGACTTGATAAACTGAAATGAAGCTCTCAATTATGAATTGAAGTAGAATTCTTCATCCAATTCTTAGCCTATTCAATAATAATATTCCTTGAATCAACCTTCATTAACCTTAGCCTTTTCCATGAGAAATCCCTCTTTATATAGGGGAAAGAGAGATGGTTTAAGATATTAGGATGATCCCACCAAATCAGATAAGTGAGTAGGATTCCAACCATATGGATGCCACCTCATCTTCTAGAACTTTCATGAAGTTCGACCTTTTCTTAGATTCTTGGCATCGTCACACCCTAGCTATTGGGTAGCCTACAGAGATGTCACAAACCAGATTTAGGGCCAAGGGCGATGACCAGGCATCACCACACCCTGCTTATGGTGTAGCCTGCGACAACCCTCCTTAATAAGGTTTTTGATAAGAGAAATTCAATCACCTTTCTCATGAAGATAGGCTCTTTTGGGAACATGAACACATGTTTGTCAATGGATCATCAAGATGACCAAAATATTGTGTAACATTTATTGCTTGAATTTATGAAATGATATGGTCTTCAATGACCTGATATAATCTTTATGTACAAAAATAAGTCTCTTTACACTAAGAAAAGATTGGAGGGATTCATCATCGGAATTTCTATGTGATCGACATCACATACACAATATTCTTAATCATATATAAATGTATCCATGTCTTCTTCACAAGAAATAGGAGAGAATAACTTGATCATCTCAAAGAATTTTAAAATAGTACTACTATCAAGATCAAAAGAGAATTTGATATGTCAATCTCAAATACCTCATACTTAAGACTCAAAGTTATAAGTTACAGCCGAAATCAACCCCAAAGAAATTCTTTGTGGAGTTTATTTATGAAAAATGTTCTTCATTACAAAAGATTTGATAGTCATGTATATGGCCGTAAATACTCCATGATCATAAAAGAAAAATATTTTGGAACAATACAATAAGAACACTCAAGAACTCATCCTTGTGCCCAATTCAGAGACTCAAGCATAAAGCTATGAGAAATGGTGTAGAAGAATTGAAAGAGTGGAGAAGATGTAGATCTCTTTTCTTTGATCAAAAGCTTGGTTGTGTATTCATGGTTTTACCTTCTTCTTCCTCTGATCTTCTGCCCTACCCCTCTGATAATTCTGATTTTCTTCTTCAAAACTTTGTTGAAGCCTCTCTTCTCTTTTTAAGATGAGATTTTCTAACTACTTTGGTAGTTAGGGTTTTTCCTCTCTTGAATTTCCCGTACAATTATTTTATTGAAGTATTATCTTTAATTAAAGCCTCATTAAGTCATCATTAATTAAATTACATCATCAAAATACACATATCCAAAATTGGTTCCTTTCCTTTTTTAATAATTTTTTTTTAAATAAACTTTCATTTTTCAAAATTCAATTAATTGCCTTTTTAAAGAGGGGGACTGTGATTTAATTTTTTGGAAGTTATATTAAAACTTTTAGCCTTTGAAATCACTTCCTATGCAATATTCATCATCTTATCTTTCCAACGATATAAATTTTTCCCAAATCCGTAACACAAAGCTCAAGTTATGGCCTCTGCAAAATCGTGACTCAACAACCGTTGATTGGATGTCTTGGGAAAATCTCAGTCCTTGATCTTGGATTCACCCACCTTTAGTTCAAAATTTGAATTTTATTGTAAATCCCATCCCACATGGATGGGAAATTTTGAGTTTTTGTATTATATAATACTAAGTGTTTCATAAAATTAGTAAGAAACATTAAAGAGAAGACTATGGAGCTTAGTGGGTTGACCTCCCTTGGAAAATCAATTAAATAATAATATTTTAGTCAACAAATCATCCACCTCATTCCCAGTCACTGATGAGTCAGCCATTCACAATTCACCATGTATCATCACCCGATAAGATACCACATGTCACCAATGATGAGATGCCATATGTACCCATTAAGAGTTTGACATTTGTCACTCTCATAAACTTGCCATGTGTCAACATATTATTGGATTCCATGTGGCATTCCTCCACAGGTTACAACATGTAAAAATATTATTGGTTATGAAAAGAAATTAAGTTATAAAATAGGTGGTGAATGGGTTAAGTATGGGAGGAGGGTGGAATGAGAGAGGGGGAAGGGAAAGGATAGTTAGGGAAGGGGATAAATGAGGGGAGCGGAGGTGAGGGGGCGACGTAGGGTGAGGTAAGTAGGGGGGGTAGTTTTTAGGCAATGGACTTTCATGGTGAGGGAGTGATGGAAGTGAGAGGGTAAGGGATTCTGAAACTCCGAAAGGACTTAGAGATTTTTCTAAGTGTGGAGTGGTGAGGGGGTGAGAGGGGGTGTGGGTGAGTGAGTCTGACCGAAGATATTAGGGGGGGGGAGTGATAAAATATTAAAAAATAAACTAAGGCATGGAAGGAGTGAACAAGAACTAAGGTAAGGTGGAGAGATAAGGAGGGAGTATATGAGTGAATCTGTGAGTCCGAGAAGGAGTGGGAGAAGGTAAGGGAGTGTGTTGTGGGTAAACGAGAAATATAAAAATAAGATCATAGGGTCTTGGGCCCATGAAATTTTAGATGGGTTTCAAAGGAACTAGCTTTATTCCACATGAAAGAAGCATTTTTTATCGTTTAAACTTTAAACCTGGATATCTTGAGCATACAAACTTGAATTTCCGATCTGAAAAGTGTGTGGTGAAGTTGAGACTGAGGGATGCACAACAAACTTATAATAGTTAAAAAAAATCATCTTTCAATATCAATTTTTTTTTATTAATCCAAGAGCGGGAAAATATAGGTGACCAATTTTGGTCAACACCCCTATATTTATCCTTCCTTCAAGCCTTCTAGATTTTTCCCCTTTTTGATCAAATCAAACCATCACTTTATTTTCCCTCCAATTTCATTTAAATATAATTATTTATTTTATTTAATGTCACTTTAGGATTTATCATTCTAGTGACACCAAATAGTCCTCCTCAACTCCCCTTCCTCATTGACTATATATCCTATGGGAGTCCTATAGGCTATCGAGTCATCCTCTGTCATGATCAATTGGAAGGGGACATTACAATTATTTACTAGGCATGGCCTCCATACATATAAATACATAGTAACCTATCTATCTACTTAGGATATTAAGGAGGTTAGGACCCTAACATGACCTCTCCCTTAAAAATCAACATTGTCCTCAAGGATGGAGATGATGAAATTGTTAAAAGATCTATGATGGTTCCATGTGGCATCCTCATGCTATATATGTTGGTTCTGGAGCCTTATTATATTCCCGATTCAGAGGTATTTGTTTTCATCCATGTTTATACCCCATGAATACTTTACACCCCTCCACAAGGGAGGGGGGTTATAGGGGGGCTTTCTCCCCCTATGATATCCAGGGGAAAGTGAGCCCCCGAAAGAAAAAATTTCTTTGTAAATGTATATTGTAAATTCATAGTAATTCTAGACCATTCATTATAAGGTCATAGACCTGACGATAGAAGTTATGTTAGTGTTTTTTTCCCTAGAAGGCAACCCTCTTTTATGAGGGAGTTGTATTGCAGTTGTGGATCATTGTGAATATTGTATTTTGAGAGAGGAGACTATGAGAGAAATAAGAGGATGTTACAATGGGTGTATTGTAGTTTGTACCCCTTCATTTTTATGGATAATGAAAAGGAAGGACCTGGCAATTTCTCTGGTGGGCGTAGCCCACACTGGGTGAACCATGCATATCTGTGTCTCTATTGTATTGTGTATATTTTGTGTTTTATTTACACATTTGTTTTATTTTATTATTCTGCGATCTCGTTTTTCTAACAATTGGTATCATAGCGAAAGGTAACTTGCAAGAAAAGAGGATTCTTGGTTCCAGTGGGAGCAATGGCGGAAGATGGAAAGTTTAGGGTCGAAAAATTTAATGGACAAAACTACCAGTTATGGAAGATGTAGATGGAATATTATTTATATTAGAAGGATATATTCCTACCATTGGGAGGAATAGAAAATCAGTTGGCGGCAATGAAGGACGAAGAATGGGAGGTTCTTCACAGAAATACACTAGGAACGATACGGTTGAGCCTGGTAGCGTTGATAGATTTCAATATTTCAAAAGAAAAGACAACGAAGGAGTTGATGAACGCATTTGATAAACTGTATGAAAAACCCTCGATGTCAAATACCATATTTCTAATGAAAATATTATTTAATATGAAGATGTCAGAAGATGGTTGTAAGTAACTCTGTCTCTAGTTTAAACAATCTAAAATTCGATGATGTTGTTGGTGTTATCCTTAGCGAGGAAATGTGATGGAAAAGAACAAGTTATACATTAGGTAATGCGTTAAACATGGAGAATAGGCGAAGTCAAAAGGATAGAAGAAAGGGCTCAAGGAATCGTGGGAATTCTAGGAAGGGCAGATCCAAATCTAGATTGGGAAATATAGAGTGTTGGAATTGTGGGAAGAAATGACATATGAATAAAGACTGCAGAGCTCCAAAGAAACAAAGAGATGGATAGCAGGAGAAAAATAAAAAAGCAAATGTAACAGGTAATGTGTTACAAGATGCTTTGATTCTTTCTGTAGATAATATTTATGAGTCTTGGGTAGTAGATTCAGGGGCTTCATTTCATGCCACACCCCATAGGAAACATTTTCTATATTATGTTCAAGGTGATTTTGGACAGGTTCATTTGGGTGATGATGAACCATGCAAAATTGTTGGAATGGGAAAGGTAAAAATAAAGCAAAGAAATGGAAACCAATGGTTGTTGAAAGAGGTGAGACTTTTTCCAGATCTAAGGAAAAATATAATTTCAACAGGGCAGTTGGCAAGTGAAGGTTGTATATATATATATATTTACAAATAAGGCATGGAAGGTCACCAAAGGATCATTGGTGATAGCAAAAGGAGAGAAGGTAGGTACATTGTATTTATGCACTAGTAATATTGATTCTTCTATCTCTTTAGCTTCTACAGGAGTGGATACAACATTGTGGCATCATAGGCTTGAAAAAATGAGTGAGAAGGGGATGCAGATACTTCACAAAAGAATTTTTTTTCCAGATCTTAAACAAATTTATTTGGATTTCTGTGAGCACTGTGTTTATGGAAAACAAAAGAGAGTCATATTTCTCAGAGTTGGAAAAGAAAAGAAGAGTGAAAGGTTATAGCTTGTGTATATAGATGTATGGGGACCAGTTCAAGTATCATATCTTGGTGGATCTAATTATTATGTTACTTTTATTGATGATGCAACTAAAAAAACTTGGATTTATTGCATTTGACAAAAATTTGATGTTTTTGGTACTTTTAAGAAATGGAAATCTTTGGTTGAGAATGAGACAAAAAAAAGGTTGAAGTGTCCCAGATCAAACAATGGAGGTGAATATTAAAACAAGGAATTTGTTGATTACTTTTGATACCATGGGCTTTGTAGAGAGAAATAGTTCCAGGAACACCACAAGAAAATGGTGTGTCAGAAAGGATGAACAGGACAATCATGGAGTGTGCAAGGAGTATGATATTACATGTTGGTTTTCCCTTACAGTTTTGGGCAGACGTTGTAAATACTAATGTTTACTTAATAAACATATGACCTTCAAGCTTTTTGGATGATGGAATTCTAGAGGAGGCATGGATAGATAAAAAGGTAAACTATTAATTTTTGAAGACTTTCGGTTCTAAACCATTTGTCCATATTGATAAATAAAATAGAACAAAGCTTGAGGCAAAATCCAAGAAGTGTACCTTTATTGGATACAGTGTTAATGATTTTGGTTATTGCTTATGGGATTATGAAAATCAAAAAATCATTAGGAGTAGATATGTCATATTCAATGAGAAGGTCATGTACAAAGATCAATTGTAGGGAAAGAAATAGGAAAAAGAAAAAACAGAATACATAGTGCTCATGAGATCACTGGAAAACAAAATCCAAAGGTACCAAAAAATAAAAATTTACAACAATAGGAGAAACATGTACCTCAAACTCCTACAAGTGTTGTTAGAAGATATACAAGGTTAAGTAGACCCACTTAACAATACTCTCCTTCATTGTATTATTTACTATTGATTGATTCTGGTGAACCATAATGTTATGAAGAGGCAATGCAGGTAGACACTAAAAACAAGTGGGATCAAAACATGAAAGAGGAAATGGATTCCTTGGTAAATAACCAGACTCGGGACATGGTTTAGTTTCCTGCTGGAAAAAGAGCATTACAAAATAAATGGGTTTACAAGTTGAAGGAAGAAGATGGAGGAAAAAAATAGTAGAAGGCTAGACTTGTTGTAAAGGGGTTTGCACAAAAGAAAGGTATATATTTTGATGAAATATCTTCTCTTGTTGTTAATATGACTTCAATTAGGACTATTTTAAGTCTTGTGGAAGTAGAATATTTGCATCTTGAACAGTTAGATGTAAAACAATTTTTCTCCATGGGGATTTGGATGAAGTGATTTATATGTAGCAGCCATAGGGGTATGAGGTCAAAGGGAAATAAAATTTGGTATGCAAGTTGAAGAAGATCTTGTATGGCCTAAAGCAAGCTCTAAGGTAGTGGTATTTGAATTTTGATAGGTTTATGATAGAACAAGGTTATAGTAGATGTCATTCTGATCACTGTGTTTATTTTAAAATGATAAAAAATGGAAGATATATTATCTTGCTATTGTATGTAGATGACATGCTTGTTGTAGGGTCTAATATGCAGGATATAAATGTGCTCAAGAATAAATTAGCTAATTCATTTGCGATGAAGGATTTGGGTGCTGCAAAGAAACTCCTTGGTATGAGAATAACAAGAGACAGGAAAAATTGCAAATTAACATTGTCTCAGGGTGAGTACATAGAGAAGGTGTTGAAGAGGTTTAGAATGCAAAATGAAAAACTAGTTAGTACACCTTTGGCCAGCCATTTTAAATTAACCAAGGAAATGTTTCCCAAGACACAAGAGGAAATATAATACATGTCCAGGGTCCCTTATTCATCAACAATTGGTAGCTTGATGTATGTGATGGTTTGCACAAGACTAGATATTGCACATGCAGTGGGAGTTGTGAGAAGTCATATGAACAATCCAGGTAAAGAACATTGGGAGGAAGTAAAGTGGATTCTCAGGTATTTGAGAGGTACTTCTACTCATGTATTATGTTTTGGAGGTTCAGACATTGTTCTACAGGGATATGTTGACTGAGATATGGTAGGTGATAAAGATAGCGACATGAGTACCACAGGGTATGTTTTTACTGTAGGTGGAACAATAGTAATCTAGATATCAAAACTACAAAAGTTTGTTGCACTTTCAACAATAGAAGCAAAGTATGTTGTTGCTACAGAGGCTAGTAAATAAATGATTTGGTTATAAATATTTATGGAGGAATTGGGAAAGAAGTAGGAGAATAGCAAGTTGTACTCTCACAGTGAGAGTGTCATTCATATTTCAAATAACTTAGCCTTACATTCAAAGACTAAGAATGCACAACTCGGGTACCATTTCATATGATCTGTCTTGGAAGATGGACATTTTAAGTTGGAAAAGACACATACTAGCTAGAATCTTGCAGACATGTTAACAAAGGGAGTAACCAAGGATAAAATAATTTCCTTCTCAGTTTTGGTTGGTCTTCAAGCATGAAGGTGAAGATGAGAAATTTTACAGGTCCAAGAAGGATCATAGTCCAACAAATACAACAATAATGATGTTGTTGTGATTAGTCTCCAAGTGGGAGATTGTTGGTTATGGAGCCTGATTATCTTCTTGATTCAGAGGTCTTTGTTTTCATCCATGTGTATACCTCATGAATATTGTACACCCCTCCACACGGAGGGGGGTTGAAGGGGGGTATTTCCCCCTCTATTGGGTCTGGGGGGATCATCCCCCCAACTGAGGGGTCCGGGGGCAAGCAAACCCCCAGCGGGGTTTCAAGGGAAGCATCCCCCGATGGGGGTTCAAGGGAGAATCCCCTAAAGGAAAAATTACCTTGTAAATGCATATTGTAATTTCATAGTAAATCTGGACCATTCATTATAAGGTCACAGATATGACGGTGGAAGTTATGTTAGGTTTTTTTTCCCTAGAAGGTAACCCTATTTTATGAGGGAATTGTATTATGGGTGTGGATCATTGCAAATATTGTATTCTGAGAGAGGATATTGTGAGAGAAAGAAGAGGAAATTGCAACGTGTGTGTTGTAGGTTGTATCCCTTCATTTTGTTGGATAATAAAAAGGAAGGACCTGGAAATTTCTCTAGTGGATGCAGCCCACATTAGGTGAACCCTATATATCTGTGTCTCTATTGTATTGTGTATCTTTTATGTTTCTTTTTTCTGCATTTCTTTTATTTTATTGTTCTGTGATCTTGTTTTTCTAACAGTGTACCCTCCCATTGTATTAGGACCTCCTAGATAGTGAGTTGGTGGATACAACACTATATTTTGTTAAGAATGGCCTCATGCTGCAACCAAATGGAACCTTCTTCATCCAATTTGGGAAGGCTAGTTTGAACACGGAAATTATATCCAACCAATTTCTTTAAGGAAAACACATGAAATATTGGATGGAATTTAGAGTGGATTGGAAGTTCTAATTTGTAAGACATTGACCCAATACATTTGAGGACCTTATAGATGTCATACAACTTTGGAGAAAGATTTTGGTGGTGGTTGTATTTGAGGGAGATCTGATTATAAGATTTCATATGAAGAAACACTCGATCCCCTTCCTCGAAATGGAATTCGAAGAGATGTTAATCAACATGTTGCTTCATCCTATTATGAGACATGGCCAGATTATCTTTGAGAGTGTGATGAATGTTGACCCAAGCTATGAGTGTTTTCCTAACCTCCTATACCTTAGAGAGACTTGGTAAGTAGGATGGTACTAATGGGATATTTTTTCCATAGACAACCAAAAAGGGGATCATTCAAGTGGCACCACAATAAGTTGTATCGTATCACCATTCTTCTAGGGGTAACCACTGAACCCATTGGGGTTGTGAAGTGAAGCACCTCAAAGATGCTTCTAAACACTTCTTGAAAATTTTTGTCTAACCACCAAGTTGGCGGTGAAAACCGGTGCTAAGATGGAATTGAGTGCTTTTGAACCAAAAAATGTCATGCCATGAAGAGATAGTGAAAGTGGGATCATGGTATGTTACAATAGATTGTAGCATACCATGGAGTTTAAATAAATTATCCATGAAGACTTGAGCGACCATGGAATATTTAAAGAGGTGTTGTAGAGTAAAAACATGAGCATATTTGGAAAGCAAATCAACCACAACCATGATACCATAAGACATATGTAACATACCCTAGTTCAACTAAGGAACATTATGAGCGAAAAACACATTCAAAATAAGATTTTCTACTTAATAATTTCTTGTATCTTACCAGCTACAGATCATATAAAGATTTAACCATTTGACTAATACCATAGTTCTAAATTCATATAACAACATATATTAAAAACATGAATGCATCTAGTAAGCACACAACAAATACACAACATTCATATGAACCATTTACACAATGAAATATTCATCATAAAAGCAACATAAAACGTATTTGTTTATATAATAACCAATTAGATGCATATGAAGGATGAACCTCCTAGCCATAGGAATTGTTGTTCATTTCCTCTCAACAACAAAACACCCTTGAGCTATGGCTATGAGTCCACAAGGATATCCGTCCCTCCTTCCTATCCATGCTCCACACTCAACATCCTAAACCCAGATTTGAATCTCTTCCCCACAACTTGCACAACCCAAGGAATGGGATACCCCTTTAGTGCACACATACCTTGGGCCTTCCCACTTCCTTCCAGGGCTCTAGTGCAACTAGTTTACCAAGAACCTCCCAGCTACTCTAGGAGTTCTCACAACAACCTTCACAAGGAGCTTGATCCATTTCCTCGATAGGAAAACAATCTACAGGCTTATAACTCGATTCACATGAACACAAGCCTCCTTATCAACGCAAAACATGTCCAAACCATGGTTTCCTTCAAGAAAAACATGGTTGGTTCTCTTCCCAACACTCATCTCTTCCTTGGTACCCAAACAATGCATGTGAAAACTTGTTCCCTTTCTACATACAAATTTCTATTCTTGTCCCTAGCTTGCTTGACTCTCACTCTTCCCAAAGATGATCGTACTGATGCTCATGTTCTCAATAATTATGGGATGTGACTTCTCACACCCACCCTCTTACATGAGTTTAATGATTGGCTTTGGGAACACTCAATAGAAAATAGAAGGTTATAGATAGTGATAATAATAATTTTAGGAAAAGTGGGTTGGATTAATACCCATGAATAAAATCCTTAGACCCCTCTTTCTTGTGGAAGCATAACTCCCCATCATTTTCATCCCTCTCATATCGTAGCTAGTAATTATTTATTTTATTAATCAATTCAATGTACATAATACATAATTCAGCCCTTGACTATATTAATCAATACGGGATCTTCATCTCAACACCTTGGTTCACCAACCTAAATGTTAGTTACAAAACTACATTATATTTAGTGGGGATTAAAACTGGGGATGTTACATCCCCCTGACCTTATTTTTTCATTGTCCTTAATGCACAACACCACCAGGTGTACATACAATTACAATACTAGGATCTTGTACATTTAAACAACATATAGTCTCTTCGACCTAACATCACATAGGATTTCTAAACTAAATATAGAATACATAGTCACTTCAGCCCCAAAAATCATAAATGCATAGGCCCTCCGACCCCAAAACATAGATACATAACTCACTATCATTCTCCTACAATATCTCGATTTCCACCAACTCTCTTCCTCTTGACCTACCCAACCCAAGGAATGTACCCCTTCACTTCTCTCAGTCCATCAAGTGTCACATTCCTTTATTCCTTTATCGGGGATGACCCAAGGAATGTTCTCCCTTCACTTTTCTTATTCCATCAGGATGAACCATTTGTTTATTAATGTATTTATGGTGCAAGTGACTAGGAATCTCACTAATAGGAACTCAAGGGAACTCCCTGCTAGGAAATCGACTGGGAAAATAACCAACAACAACCTTATTGTTGTAGTGCAACTTGCTTAGGAGTTCACTCTTCAGGCCTGACAACCTAGTACATGTCTTTCATTCTTCAGTTGTTCCTATATAATTCATTAAGAAAAATATACATGTTATATCCATTATCGTATAACAATTATATTATCCACGGGATTTTTAAACTCCAAAATATAAACATTTCTTCAAAATAAGTTTTCAATCATAAACCAATACTCATATGTACGGTTATCTTGTGCTTCACAAATCTACCACGGGAAAGAATTCATCTCAATGTTCTTATATGACACAACCACATGATTCCAACCACCATATCATATGCATTCTTGAGTTTCCTCCCCCTTTCCATCCCTACCCTCCAAGGTCAGGCATCTCTTTCACTACTACACAATCCCTCAGGCGATCCATCATTTAACAAGATGTTCTTGCACAAGGGGAGCACCAACTCACTACCAGACATTCACTGGCTAATGGTAACTGGTGGCAATCATCAGATTCCAGTGTCGCAACAATAGCCTTCTTCCCAAGATTTCAATTTCAATTACCATCATCTCATCTGTATCACACATATACATTCATTATGAGATATCATCATAGCAATTTATTTTTTAATTTTCCAAATCTATTTTACATATAGGAAATTAAGTTTCAAAAGCATGAAATTTCTTCTCAAGACATTTGGCTCTTGCAATAGCAAGCATCAATATTCATTGTGTGTTTATACCATTTCCATATCCAAGAACATTTTTCCTACAATTCTTCTCAATTTCATTCATCCAAACAATTGTCAGTATTTGTGCGCATTATCATGTCATTGCAACATTTGAAAACATCCCATGAAGTGATTTCATAATTATATTCCTCTAAAACTTCTATCACTTCCAACTATTTTTCATACTGAATGGGACAAAACCATCATTCCTTCACACACATTATCTAGCATACCAAGATTTTCATTATAAAATCAAACTTTACCGATAACAAAACCAATGTTCCAATACTCATGGCCACATCCACACAAAGCATCCTTGCATTGACTCTGGAATGCCACAAGCATCCTCTTACATGAGTTTAATGACTAGATTTGGGAACACTAAACAAAAAATAGAAGGTTATACACAATGATAATAATAATTTTAGGAAAAGTGGGTTGGATTAATACCCATGAATAAAATACCCCCTTAGACCCCTCTCTCTTGTGGAATCATAGCCCCCCATCATTTTCGTCCCTCTCATATTGCAACCAACTATTATTACTTTTCTTAATTAGTTCAATATAGATAATACATGATTCGAACCCTAGCCATATTAATGAATATGGGCTCTTCGCCCCAACACATCGGGTCACCAGCCTAAATGTTAGTTACACAATTACATTATAATTCATGGGGATTAAAACTGGGGATGTTACATAGAGACTCTTATTCTTCTTATAAGGTTTATTCTTCTTTTCATGTTTGTCATGTTTATGGTTCTTTTTGTGTTGATGATGTTTTCTTCCTTTCTTTACGTTATGGTCTTCTTCATCATCACTATTTTCATCATTTTCATATGGACACTTAGCAAAAAAATGTCATACTTTTCCATAATTAAAAAATTTAAACAATAGCTTCCCTTTGTATTTTCCATATCCCTTTTTGAGTTTCCTCACAAAATGTGCTTCCTCTACATCTGACTCATTATCGAATCTACCACTTGATTCATTCTCTTTGTTCTTTGTCTCGTTTGAGGCTTTCAAGGTTTCTTCTTTCTTTGATGGATTTTCTTTCTCTATCCTCATTTCATATGTCGGGAGGATCCCTTGCAATTCATCCATTGTTAATGAATCAATATCCTTCATTTCTTCAATTAAGAAAAGTTTGGCATCAAATCTTAAGAGGAGTGATCTTAACACCTTTTGTACAATCATTGGTTATTCAACCTTTTCACCAATTCCTCTCACGATGTTAACAATTTCATCCACATGAAGGAGATAGGCTACAACATTTTCTTTTGTATTTCATTTTCAAACTCTTGAACTACATTCTATGAGTTTGTAGATTTCCTTTCTTAACATTGTCATCACCTTCATATATGTTTTGAAGTTTGTCAAAACTGTCCTTTGTTGATTTACAATGCATTACCTTGACAAACAATGATTATGACAGATCGCACAAGATGGCATTCATGTTTCTTGCATTATTTTCACTAGCCTTCTTTCCATCTTGATTAGTTGGCAGAGATGATGGAGCTTTATAACTAGTCACAACAATTTTCCAAATATCGAAACCAAGAACCATCAAATAGGTTCGCATCCTTATGCTCTAGAAGGCATAGTTTGTTCTGTCAAACAATGGAGCCTTATTTGTGGAGAAACCTTCTTGACTGACCATGTGTGTTCCCAAGATCCATCTTCCAATGGTTACACTATTTTTGAAGGAACACGTTATGACACCAATTATTGAACACACAATTATACTGAGGGGGGTGGGGGTGGGGGGGTGGTTGAATCAATATAATACAATTGTTTTTTACTCTTTCAAGCATTCATCAACCATAAGAAAAAAATAACATATGAGATCTATTGACTGTACAAGAACATGGAACAAAATATAGGAAAACCACAAAACTTATCTTTACAATAATTTGTAGGAACTAGCCAACTATTACAAATATTTGTAGGCACCAACCTACTGGAGACACCAATCCCCACTAGTACAAACCCTAGTAAGCACCAACCTACTCGTACAGATCTTCGTAGGAACCAATCTACTGGAGACACCAATCCCAATTGGTACAAACCCTTGTAGGTACCAAGCTAATATTAGAGATCTTCATAGACACCAATCTACTAGAGATACAAATCCCCCCTGGTACAAACTATGGTAGGAACCAAACTACTCTTACAGATCTTTGTAGACACCAATCTACTGGAGACACCAATCTCCACTACTAAGCACCAACTTAGCAAGAGACGCCAATCTCTTTGTTTGAGTGGCATCAACCTTCAAGTTATAACTTCTTCAAAAGATGATAAAATTCATATTACCTCCATTGAGTCTTCTTGCTACTTCTTCCTTCACCAGGTTTGACCAAAATGTGAATTTCCAAATGATATTTATGGTAAAATTCCCAAAGCTTATTGTTTTTGGCCTCTTCCCAAGAAATATCTTGTACAACATGCCATCTATCCAATTTTGTAAATATTATTCGGAAAAATTTACCTAAGGTACTTTGGTATGTTCCCCAAGACCCCTAAAAATTTTACAGTCAGAAAAGTCCCAGAAAAGAAGTTATAGAGAGAATACCAAGATGAAATGTTTGAAATTGATTTCATGACCATTAAAAAAACCTAATTTAAACAAGGAATATATCAGAAAGGATAGTGAACCAAGGCCTAAATTTTTTATCCGGGGTACTTCTCTATGCCTCCTTAGATCCCTAAAAATTTCACAATCTAAAAAATCCCAGAAAATAAGTTATAGCAAAAATGCTAAGATGAGCTATTTGAAATTGATTTTAGGACCGTTCAGAAACCCTAACTTCCACATGGAATATATAAGAAAGTATACTAAACCAAGGTCTGCAATTTTTACATGAGATACTTTTGAAGTCTCATGAAATCCTTGAAAATATTACAGTCTGAAACATCCAAGAAAAGAAGTTGTAGGGAAAATTCCAAACTAACCCATTTGAAATTGATTTCAAGACCATTTAGAAACCCTAACTTCCACATGGAATATATCATAAATTCTATAGAAAAAAGATGTGAAAGTTTTACTTGAGGTACGGTTGTATGTCTCCTCAAATCTCTACAAATTTCACAATCTAAAAAGTCCCAAAAAAAAAGTTATAGAGAAAATGCCAAACTGGCCTGTTTGAAACTGATTTTAGGATCATTCCAAAACCCTAACTTCCATGAGTCGTATCTCATAAATTATAGTGAACCAAGGTATGCAAGTTTTACCTCATGTACCCAATGATTGTTCCTCCATCTCCGAAAAATTTCACAGTTTAAAACATTCCAGAAAATATGTTATTGTGAAAATGCCAAGATAACCTGAAACTTATTTCACAACTCTCCCCTTTTTTATTGATATTCAAATTTTGCTCATCCACTTCTTCAAATGATATTACATTTTTCACCCACACACTTTCTCTCAATACTTTCTCTTTTTATACTTTATCATAACCCTTCATGAAGGGACATGTTAATTCAAAAAGGCATGACACCCATTAATTAAATAATTAATTCCCTTTTTTTATTTCACTTTTCTAAATACAATGCGAAAAAACATGGGAAAATACCATGGGCTTCCAAACTCATGGGTTTGAAACTACCATTTAACTTTTTACTTTTTCACCATGCACCTCCCTTTTAAATATACTTGTAAACCTATATATAAATCAATCTTGGAATTGTTGTGTGTATTTGAAAAGATGTAATATGAAACGAATGACAACACTAATACTTTGACATCAATCTCAATAATTCCAACATTGTCATCTCAAGAAAGAAAGAAAAAATTCAAATATAAGAACAAATGCCCATAAGCTTCATCGTGAAATGGGGTAATGGACAACACATAAAATGCCTTGGCATGAATGAATTTGTAAAATGTGTGAGACCAATATAGTAGAGGATGGAAATCACTTTATTTTGGAATGCTTGACCTACAAAAAACATTGGATCTAATTTTCAAAACATTGTAATAAATCAAACTCCATAACTTGATAACACACAAAAATCGAAGGGAAATTTGAATTTTCTTTTCAAAGTTATTTGACGATAGAAACAACATGATAAGTCAAATTAATTTTCATTTGAAATGATTTCCTCATATTCATGTATCATCCCCTTTACTTCATTGACCACTTTAGGATCCAATTTATATTTATTTTCCTTTGAAAGTATTGCATAGTACCATTTCAATTTATTCACTTCTTTCAAAAACTCCACTAACATAGCTCTATATTTACTATTTTCTCCCAAATTATAAGATATTAAAAACTATCCTATTTGTCATCTCAAGAAAGAAAGAAAAAAACTACAAATATACAAACAAATTCACATAAGCTTCATCATGAAACGAAGCATTGGACAAGACCTAAAATTCCTTGGCATGAAAGAATATGTAAAATATGTGAGACCAATATAGTAGAGGATGAAAATATCTTCTCTTGGAATGCCCAACCTACAAGGACATTAGATTTAATATTCAATGCATTGTAATAAAACTGAACTCCATTACTTGACAACATATAAAAATCAAAGGGAACTCTAAATTTCCATTTCAATGTTATTCAGTGATAAAAACAACATGATAATTCATGTTATTCAATGATAAAAACAACATGATAAATCAAAGTAATTAAATAGGTATAGTAGAACAAAGTAGGTTGCAGTGCACAATCATCATCATCATCATCATTTTTTTTTTAAAATCTTTACATAAAGAATTTTTTAATTCAATGTTAAAATGCATAAAACACAATGATCTTTGTCCACCATTAAAGGTAAACTAAACATGGGATTAGATAGGTCTTAATACTTAGGCCAATGATTCTATTTAAATGGCGAGAGGTTATGGTGTAGTGTGTGATTGATAAAATTTTCCAAATCTTCATCTATTCATTATGAACAAGTCATATTTATATTTAACTTGTCTTAGTCGGACTTGGGTTTGTTTCAAGTGTTTTGTGTATTTATTCAAAAGAATTCATATTCAACTCATTGTTGGTGATATTGACCCAACTAAACAATTCATAATCATGATTGATAAAGTTTGTCTTTATTTAAAGATATTCAAGTTCAACTTTTGTTTCTTTAAACTTGTTAATTTAATCCAATATAACATCAAGATTTATGTTTTAGTTTGTGGCATATTTCCTTAATAAATTTTTAAAAAATCAACTTGTTTTCTTTGGATATGTAAATTGATTTATTAATTATATTATTTTTAATGATATATTAATTTACGCCTCAGATGGGGTGCCACCTGTCTAAACATGAATATTGGACACCAGGACATCGACATACTTGCCAAGTGCAAGGCCCTCTACTCAAGAAATGAAATTTACTTAATCCCTCTTTGTGATGAACTCATTCTCACGCTTGACATTAAGTTGTAGGTCTCATCGAAGGTGAGCTTAGCTCACTCCAATATCATAAGGATTAACACCATTCATGTTTCTTTAATGACTCTTTTATGGTATTTTATCGTCACCTTTCCTTACTTAGGCCTTCTATGGGGGTATGCTTGTCATTTTCCTTGGTGGATTTCTCTTTTATTTGTGCTCTTTCACTAATTTGGCCCTCATCACCTTTTCCTCAAACTTGACTTTATCCTCTTGAGGATACTTCCTGGTTTTCTTTCCCACACTTCAAGCACCATGCCCCATAAATGAGGTAAACCTCGTCGAGGCTTAGGATCCTCTCACTTTCCTGTCATTTGTAGAGCCTATGTTTCTCCCTCACCCTCACTCTCTGTCTCACCCTTGGATTCACCCTCAGTTTCACCTTCGACTTCACCTTCTCCCTCACCTAATCTTTATGCCTACTTGTCCTTCACCGAGTCTCTCTTCATTAGAAGTCGAGTTGCTCCAAAAAATTATGCGTGGGCCCAAACATTTCCTCCTTTAACAAAAATCCACAATCCATGTTTTGCACTAGTCCATTAGCACTCAAAACCAGGTGCTAAATCTCCACGCAACCGTGTACTGAAATTTGGTGCCTAATATATATAAGCCCATGTGTAAAACTTGATTCCTCGGCTTTTCATACGACCATGAGCTGTGACCAAGAGCTTATTGTCATCTAGGCTTAACTCTTTGTAAGCCATCCGACTCCTCCTTTATCATATCTCCATTATATATCTCTTTTATCAATGGATCGCTCATATCTCCTCGTATCACCTGCTACACACCAATAATTATTTGTTATAATGTCTTGAATCGACGACTCCTGTGCATCGCTTCACAATACAACGATCACCACTTAACCTTAGACTCCTTTATCTTCTCTTTGTATCAAAGTTCTCTATCAGACTCCTCTCAATATATGACACTCTAAATCACGGGGGTGTCACCTTGTTGACCAATATCTTATCATGTTCATTCATAAAGGGGGTTTTTAAATTGTGAAAAATAGAGTAAATATATTGTAGATATTGGGGGGGGAATGCGGGGCACAAGGGGATTTATAGGTATCGGGGAGTATAAAAATGGGTATCTAGTAAAAATAAGGGATATATAGTAAAAATAAGGTTTTCTTAAATTGGAAATATGTATTGAGAGGGGGGTCCAAAAAAAGGATTTTGGGAGGTATTTATCAATATCTAGTGAAATTAGAGGTATTGTTTAATATCCCACAAATGTAGGTGCTATGGCATAGGCTCGATAAGTGGATACCCCATGCTCTGAATACCCAACTCCAACAATTTACACCTTCCTTTCGGACTCCGATAGCATAAAATAATCTCCACCATTGATCATCCAAGATCTACGGTCACGCTCACTAGTCTTCACTTCCACTATGCCAAACCTTCGTTAAAGGAATTACACGTGGATTCCATGTGTCACACTTTCACTCATGGATCCAACTGCCACATGCCCACTTTTCATTCGCTAATTCCATCTGTCCTGGTCTCTTTCAGTTACCACGTGTCGTCTTCAGACCCGTCGATCTACTCAACTCAGAATAGATCTCACCCGTTAATCGACATCATTCCATCGGAGTTCCTCTAGGTATAGGACTCTGAAAGAACCATTTCGACAACTAATAAGGTGATTCCATGTGTCACTTTCATACCCATTGATATGGCTACTCTGAATTCATCTGGAACGTTGGTCGGAGTTTATGTTTCACTCTTTTCACCCTCTGGATGACCACTCTAACACTGCCAAATGGACTCATGTTGTTCATCGATCTCTCTGCTCCAAATAAATCTTCACCATTGATCATACTTTTCTCATCGAAGCTTTCCTCCATTGATCTTCCGCTTCCGATTAATCTACACTGTTGATCAGACTGTCTTCATTGGAGCATCTTTCAAACTTTGACTTTGAATACACTACTCTGAAACACTTGATATTGTTGTATTAGACTCCAAATGAAGAACAACTCTGATCGTCGATCTCTATTCTAGATCGAATCTTAGTCTTTCAAATCTAATACACAATGGAAATCATACACTACGATTGATGGTCATGATTATTCCTTCTCTTGATCAGATTATCACTATTATTCTATCCTTGCAAAGGAAATTTTACTCTGTTTTTGAAGGGTTTCAACCTTCAATTCACCTAAATACAAACAAAATTCAACTTTGTTTTCACACGATCTCGTTGTGATTCAACTACGAACTCGATCAACCCATTCTCACCTTAGAGATATCGATTTCTTCGATGATCGATGACTGATTTCGATCAATTTCTCTTATGCGAGGGTTTTAACACAATCTGAATTTCAAAACTTGCAACACTCAATTTTTCATAGGTTTAACCACACATAACAATGCACAGAGGTCCTTGAACAAACAATTCTATATAACACTTGAAATAGAGTGATTCCACTATTCAATTGTACACATACTGTCTCCTCTAATTCCTTTCAAAAATCTCACTCCTTGGCCTGATTTCCTCACTACATGGCCACACCTCTCTCATGCTCATAGGCTTACAAATTATACATGAGGATTCTAACACCCGAATTAGGTTTAGATCCTAAAATCACTCACTCAATAATTTCTAAGATCCTTTAGATCCACAAAATCCTCACTTACTCCTAAATCTCTCTAGATCTTTAGAAACTCTTGGGATATGCTAAACCAAGGCAGATTCAATTAAAAATAAATCTCAACTCAACAAACCCTATCTTATACAAGACTTCTAGAACTCAACTAAAACATAGAAATTACAATAATTTCAATCTTAGGGAATCCACTCCCATGGAAAATCAAAAGACCGCTTAGGCCTAATCAACAAGGTTAGCTTAGGAAGCAAAATGTTGTTGCATCAACTCCAAATGAATTGGCTCCTCCTCGTGATGCTGGTAGCAACAGTTAGTTTGGCACTCAAATTTTGTAAACTAGTTATGGTTTTAGTTACTATTTCATCTTCATGCTTTGTAGTCAGTAGGCTTAGTTTTGGTTTAGAATGACAATGTAGCCTTTTTGGCACTCTTCGACAATTGCATTTTGACCCTCAGGACAGACTCTGAAAAGAACTAGTGGACATGGTACAGGGATTATTTCCATTCTTAACAGTCTAGGCACCAAGATAATTAACATGTATTTCACACTAAGTCTTTGAAGGCAATACAAATCTTCTACCTTACCAAAAAAAAATTATATATTAATTTACATTTTATTTTTTTAATTTTCCATACTAAATGTTTTATGATAATTTTAAAAAATGATAACAAAGGAAGAGTTCGTCTTAATATAAAAGACTTAATAGTAATATGTAATTCATAAGTATAAGGAAAAATATTTAATAATTTATAAATATAAAAAAACATTTAATAAAAAAGAAATAAGTTTTTTTCTGAAGTTTTTTAATTGGTCTTTACTTGAATTTTTATTAAACTGATTATAAAAACCACTCATATTTAAATGATCAAACAACTCATCTACATATTATTCAAAATTCCTTACCTTCTCATCCACATATTATTCAAAACTCCTTACCTTGTTTGCATTTTCTTTATGTTTTTGAAAGTTACATTTTCACTTTTATTTTTACCCGTTGTATTTTGAAAGCTACATTTTCACTTTTATTTTTACCCGTTGTATTTTGTTGGAGGAGGAAAATAGAGGCGCATTCATAAAACTAAGTCTCATAAATGAGACCTTAAATCATTACATAGGATTTTTATGCTCCGAACAAGGATACAAGAAAGATTGGAAGATTTTCGCCAAGAGGTACAAGTCATGGAACCTTAACTATTAAGAGAGGAAAATGGAGCCTTAAACCTTAAAATTTTAAGAAATGGTTTTTTTTTTTTTTTTTATATATATAAAAGAATATTGAAAGCAACTTAATTTTATGTTTACAAAATGCACATACATTATCAAGTCTTTTTTCTTTTTCTTTTTCTCATAAAATTACGTTTTATATTAATATAAATATTTAGAATACAAAAATATCATAACAATGATATGATATCATCATCAAAATGTCTAAAATAACCTAGCAGAAAACATCTCGACCATTACAAACTTACAAGACTACGGGACAATGCAGATACATGTCCAAACTTCCAAAAATAAAAATTACATCCGTGTCCACAAAGGACAGAACAATCACAAAAATAAGATACATTTGGCATTCCTTCGCCAAAGTACAAATGGATCTCCAAACTAACAATCCACATCAGCAAAAAATGAAACCAAAGACAGTCCCATTAGTAAAGGTGTAAAAACTGATAAGGCCCTTCATGGTCTTCTTTACACATAAAAAGGACAATCTTCTCTCGGGTTTGATGGAGTGCACGTTTTGATAGGCTGTCCGCCACTATATTTCCTTCCCTGTATACATGAACAAATGATATTTTTTGAAAATGTTTTGTAATCTCTCTTATGCGTCCTTTGTAATAGGCCAAATAAACTCCACAGTACGCACAGAATACAGAGAACACAAATCAATCTCTCTTGTTATAAAAAACGGATGCAGATACATTACGTATAGGCGGAGGCGGACAGTTTATGGACAGTTACATTTATGGGAAGATATAGTTACAGACAATTAAATTGCCAGATTAAATTAAACCGCTGGATTAGTTATTAGTTAACATTCCCCCCTTAATCCAAAGGGACATTTGTCATCCCAAGCATCATTCGAAATTTTTCAAATTTCTCTCGACCTAAAGCTTTAGTAAAGATGTTCGCAATTTTCTCTGAAGTAGAACAATGATTGAGATGAATGGTTTTGGCCTTAACATGATGTTGAATCAAATGATATTTGGTGTTGATATGTTTGGTTCGATCATGGAATTTAGGATTTTTGGCCAATTGTATTGCAGAAGTATTGTCAACAAAGAGAGGCGTTGAAATCATTTGTTTCTCCTGCAAGTCTTCAAGAATTTTCCAAATCCAAATGATTTCTTTTGTGGATTGAGCTGCTGCAACGTATTCAGCTTCAGTTGTAGAATCAACAGGAATTGATTTCTTTCATGATCTCCAAGTGATGGCTCCTGATCCAAGATTCATCAAATAACCTGAAGTAGACACCCCATGCTCTTTATATCTGTCAAAGTCAGAATCTGAATAACCAATGAGATGGAAGTATGAAACTTTAGAATATTTGATGCCATATGATTGAGTGCCTTCTAAATATTTGAGCACTCGTTTTGCTGCTGTCCAATGACCTTCACAGGGCTTATGCATAAACTTGGAAAGTATTCCTACAATAAAAGTTATGTCAGGACGAGTAGTAGTAAGATAAATTAAACTTCCAACAAGCTGTCTGTACTTTGTTGGATCTTCAAATGCACTACCTTCATTTGAAGTAAGCTTTAGATTTTGCTCCATTGGAGTAGAAATAGGATTACAATCCTTCATATCAAATTTTCTCAAATAGTTCTCCAATATATTTCTTCTGAGAAATAAAAATGTGCTTCAGTTTTTTATCTACTTCGATCCCTAGATAATAATGTAGTAATCCCAAATCTATCATATCAAAGACCTTCTGCAACTCCTTTTTAATAGATGCTATATAATCATCATTATTTCCTGTGATAAGCAAATCATCTACATAGACAACT